>JAJIZL010028211.1:82272-129342 GCA_023969395.1 Amblyomma maculatum
GAATTCGATAGGAGCTTGCGACTGCTGCTACGGTGACTCCGGAAGACGGGAGGAGAGGAATACCCGGAGAGGGGAAGAAGATCCGAGGAGTCTGAGCGACGCTGCAAAAGGGAGACTGTTTTCGGGTGCCGTGTCGATAGGCCGCTTCCTGACAGAAGAGAAATTGTGCAGCGATGTTCATATAGCTGTAAATAAATTCTGTGTGCTGTAATTAGAGTGCATAGTCTATGTAATCGGGTGAGAAATGAAACTGGAAGGAGGAGGAGAAGAAGAAAAGAACCTGATATTTAACTGTACTACTATGTGTCGTCTTCAGAAATGGGTTTGATAAAACCCTATAAAGCCCGAGTCGCGTTAATAGAGGGAGTCCGCAAGTAGTTTGCAAATCCAAGGCTATTCCTTAAGGGCAGAGACATTCTTTTGAACAAGAACTTCGAACATTGCAAGAACGAGGGGTTTTGGAAGCAGTTCTGCAAACAGACTGGGCAACACCTATGGTGACCGCACCGAAAGCAGAAAAAACGGTGAGCTTGTTTGGAGGCTACAAGGTTACTATTACAGCATCTATAAAAACTGACTACAATCCACTACCTTAACCAGATGTAATCTTTATGGTACTAGTAGAAAGGAAACTGTTCATGGTGCTGGGTCTAACCACCGCGTATTAGCTAATCCAGGTGCCCGAAGGCTCCCCAAAACTACTCACAATTTACACGAACCTAGGGTTGTTTAAGTGTGTGCGCATGCCTTACGAAATTTCACGTGCTTCTGCAATTTTCCAGCCCATAATAAATGAGATGCTCATGGAAGTGGACGGCGTGATTTTCTTCTGATTGCGGTAGGATTGTTGCATGAACGTCTTAGTTAGGTGGAAGCTTTGCATGGAAGGTTCCAGAGCAATGGAGTTCGACTGAAGCAAGAGAAATGCAAGTTTTTTCGAGACAGATCTGTGCGATACTTAGGAAATATTGTAAGACCGACAGGACTCCATCCGTGTGCTTAGAAAGTTAAGGAAGTGAAGAAACGCCAGGAAGCGCCAAACATAGTTCAAGGCGCGTATGGGGATGTTAGCATTTTATTCAATGCTTCTTCCTAAGATGTCGGCCAAGCTAAAGCTTTGGACCGCTTACTTCAGAAAAACCAGCCCTGGAATTGGTCACAAGGTCAAAAAAACTGCTTTCAAGAATGCATAATGTGGCTCACTCAAGATAGTGTCCTAACATTTTACGATCCCTACGATCCCTAAAGGTTATGGCAGACGCATTCGACTATGGTCTTGGGGCGGCTTTATTTCAGGTGAGTGACGGCCATGAAAGGTCGACTATGTACGCCCCACAAACCATCAGAAAAGCCGATGCAGGGTATTCACACTAGGGAAAAGAACCATTGGCAGTAGCGTGTCGGATAAAACGATTCCGAATGTACATTTTGGCGGCGAATTCAAACTTCTACTCAGATCATTTACTGCTGAAGAATCTATTAAGGTTTGACAAGCCCAGTCTTACATCTGCAGCCGCTTACATCAAAAGATGGATGCTTTTTCTTGCTGCATATCGCTACATCTGGCAGTATGGCAAATGAAAATCTGTGGCAAAGGTGGATGCGCTATCACGCATTCCATTGCAGAACAAATATGATGCCAGTTACTACATTTAGTTCTTCTCAGTGGTGCAGGACCTTCCCTTATCAGCTGAAATGATTAAAAAGGAGACTCAAATAGAGCCAGTATTATCGAAAGGCATGTTTTACTTGCTGAATTGCTGGCCCTCAAAAGTACGCGAGAAAGAACTAGCACCTTTTTTTTGCAAGACGTCATGAACTGTGGATTTAGCGTGGTTGCACCACGCGATGCAAGCGTGCTGTCGGTCCGAGTTCCTTGCAACGTTCAGCCTTGAAGCGTATGCATGAGAGTCACCTGGGATCCAGTCGAATGAAGTTGCTGGGAAGCAGCCACGGGGGGCGGGGGTGGCCTAGCAAAAAGGATATCGAAAAAAGAGTGCGAGAGTATGCGACTTGGCAGCTGAGTCAAAATTCCGCTCCACATCTGCACATAATGTCATGTAAATGGCCGACGTGGCGTTGGCAAAGGATCTACCTCGATGTTTCGTACAGCAACCCAAACTGGTTGCTTGTTCTTGTTGACACCTTCCCTTCATGGGCTGAGAACATCTTCATGACTACTACAATGGCCGAAAAAACTGGAAAAGCTGCGTGCCATTCCAGCAACTCTCAGTCTTCCAGATGTAGTGGTAATAGATAATGGTGGCGTATCCCTTTGGATACGCCACCAAACAACGCACCCTATCACCCGGCGTCAAATGGCACTACAGAACGTTTGGTTCAGACTGTTAAGAAATACATGCAAAAACAATTGCAGAATGACGAGAAGGAGTGGATGCGAAGGTCTGTCCAGCACCAAGTTGACCAGCTCATTTTCCGCTAGTGGAGGAGGAGGCAGAAAAGTACAAGGAAAGGCATGGAGGTGAACCGAAAGAAACGTGCTTGCTACACCCACTGGGCGAAGGGGTGAGTGGATGTAAAAGGGTATGGTAAAAGAGTTACAGGAATGCATGCATTAAGTCTGCATAGCATAATCAGGAAATACGTGAAATCTTATAGTCAGGAAATCACAGCAAATTGTGCAAGCGCTTTTTTAAGGTTCAGAGCAGTGCCTGGGAGACCTGGGAGATCTACACTGCCGAGGATTGCCGCAGCCAGTGGCCTAGAATTTTCATATCTCTTAGCGAGCGTCCATCAAGAGGCTCCAGGGCCATGTGTAGCAACGGGAGGACACCACACTGAGCTGTTTCTTTCTTGGACAACAAGAGCGCGCATTCACTGCTGCATCCCCGGATTGGTGACCGGCTGGGGACACTGGACACGCCGCACTCATTTTCGCGGTGGCGCGAGATCAAAGGAGACAGAGTGCTAGTTAAAGGGACCAGACCACGTGATTCTGCATGGCAAGTCGGCATTATTCTCAGACGAGTCAGTGCCGTAAAGTACATCGTAAGTGTTGCCAGTGAAGAACGTTTTGTGCACGTTGATCACAAGACAAGACAAGGCTACGCTTCCTGTTTCTGATCGTGAAGTGGTTCGCCCCAAATTCCGAGTTCGCAAAGCAACACCTTGGAGAAGCTCCAGATCACAATACGGGTTTGAAAGCTGCAGCAAAACCAGACAGAGAGAGGAGCAAGCCAACAACCCTACAGGCTGAATCCGCGGGCAAAAGCCTGAGAGATCTGCTCCTGTTAGCCCCAACTCGTCAATATGCCGAGTGGAGAACAACCGCAGCCAACTTGCCCCGTTCCTCTAAGACGAGGCATGCGAGTCAGATGGCAATCAGACCGCTGGGGATAGAAGTAGAACGAAAAAGTAGAATTGAAAGGAGTGTTTTGACTCGGCGCTGAAAAGCTTATCGGTAGTGCGCATGCACGGCTTGCCAATAAAAGGAGCTCCGATGAATAAAAACCTTCATCCCTCCTAGCACATGGCGTGCTTGTCGTTCCATATCAAATAAGTGTTTGTTATATCCAAGATCATGTTGTATGCATCTCTCTTCGTTACCACTAAGCTTGCATGTTCGGTATATCCGAAGTCGCGTGGTGTGCATGTGTCGTTTTTATAATCAAGGCCCCATATTCGTTATACCCGATGTCAATCCTAGAAACACTTCCAATACAGAATTGCATGATTCCAATAAAGAACATTTATTCGTTCAGTGGGAACCTTATTTAGATTTAACTGGTGTTACCTAAATTTGTATGGGCCTGTTACAAATATGAATTGATTTATTTGACAATAGGTTTTGGTCCAATACATAGATATATTTGGCGTGTTAATTACACAAATGGGTGCTGGTCATACTGGTGCGGCAATGGGTAACCAGCACAACCATCCATATTGGTTTAGCGTGTATAAATGTGTCTTATCTGCGTTATTATACAAAATAGATCACATATCGTGTTTGGTTGTTTCCTGGCTGCTTCGTGCCGGAGATTGCCGCTTTTATCAGCGTACCAAAAGGTGTAGGTGAACTCACAGCGAACTGATTCGATTGCAGCTATAGTTGGCTGCTGCTATGAGGTATCGCAAGTATCAAGGATGTGAGGAATTGTATCTTTTGCGGTGATAAATTTTTATCTCAAGGGCATAATGTCTGTTTGCTGCTGTCTGCTAGCGCAGCAGACGACGCGCGTTCTGATGATCACCTACACCACTGATGCGAAGCACTGCGAAAATATTAAAAACAATGAAAATAGCAGTAATTTTGATTGTCACTTATTTCATGCCATATAATTTGACGAATGCATGCTTTCAGCACAGTAGGCGCCATCGTTCCCGCGCCTATGATTTTATCCTCCAGAAAGCAAAAGTAGCTGTTTCAAAGTCTTGACTAGACTTCACTATAGAGTGACAACGGAAAGTTCAGTTAGTGAAAACACGTGTTTACAAAGATTCGATGCGCCTAGAATCCTGCGATGATTATCTGTTAAGATAATTTAAATGTCGCCGTCATTATGAACGAGGTTTCTGCATTTCATCTGAAATGTATACGTAGGTGCGGACAGAATAGGCGGTATCAAAACATCTGCAAGACTAAATATATGAAGCGAATTCTATAAGGCTTAGAAAATGCAACTCTTCGGTAAATAAAACTTTTCTAGTGTGGTCATCCCGTCCTGTGTAAGTGTTCTAAAGTTTGATTGGAGTTGAGCCAATTTTTGAGAGCCTATTTAAGGCACGGCAAGCAACGAAGCAAATGGTCATGATGGCTTCCATCACAGTCTGGCAGCGATGACAGCCGCTGATATCATGCGAGCGAATCTCACATGAGGTGATAACTTCTCCGTAGATTGAAATGAGATGTCTGTGGAGCTACATTGAGACTTACCTGCGGCCCTCAAAAAACCGACTTGAATGCGCCTGAGATCTGTCACTGCATAATCACAATTGTGCGAATTCACTGTGATGACGTGAAGCGCTGGAAGTTAGGTTTAATTAAAACTAGAAAGCCAGGTAAAAAATGTGTAAATAGGAAAAACGTGTGGTTTAAAAAATTTGGTCCACACTTCTGGTGAAGTTTATACGTGACGTCACTGTATGATATGCCGCGCCCCGCCTCTGTGAGGCACAGTGTTGGTTTACAAAGCATTACGTTGCATTTACAAAGGCTGGCTATAGTTCGAGATGACGTAGCAGTGGAGTCTTTTGAGAAAAATATCAGCTTGTGAGAGGAACGTTATTTTTACAGATAGTTTCGCTTGACGTAGATTGTGCAGTACTGATATCTGACCATTACTGCTAAATATGTTTTCATCACTTGGCTTGGCCTGATGCTGTAGCCAGAATCATTTTGCGAATATTGCTGTGTTAGCCCAGAGTAGCACATTTTAAAAGAATCCATAAACTCTTAGGCATTTTTTTATGCTTTGCAGTTGTTAATGTGCAGTTTCACAACTTGGTGCGATGAGTGCTTTGCTGTCTTTTTTGCGTCACCACCTTAAAGCGCGTGCACTCTAGGTTTGTGACAACACTTATTTCTGACATTTTGTTTTTGCTTACGGGGTGTAATGGAAGATTTGGGGACAAGTCATGGTAGCAGCCGATCAAGGTATAAGCGCTTTTAATTTGCATATGGTTGCGGGTTCGATCTGCTTTGTGTAAGCTGTTTTGGACTTCACCATGCTTCATGTGACAAAGCTCGTAAAGCCCATGAAGTAAGAAGTCTGTCAACTTGCTTGTGGTGTACTCGTGACCGCACGCATTCATGCTTCAGGAAAAAATGCTCTTTAGCGGCCACATGCTTGCACAGCCCTTTACCTGTCCATGTGTGGTTTCTCACCACATGTGTAGTTCTTGAGTAGCTGGTTTCAAAATTGTCCCTTCTTAAAGTACAGCAGCATCCTGTCGCATGCCTTCCTGAACAATACTTTTTTCCTTGCAGCTAACTTAGTGACATCATCTGGTTTGGAGCTGAAATAACCTGTAGCATTACCACAGCGTCCAAGACAAAAACATGACAATGAGATTTACAGAAAGTATGTAAGCATATAAAATATATTGTTACAGTCCATATGAATAATGAAGATGAGGAACTCGGGATAGTTGGACGAAGGGAGTGTGCGTGGAAATGCCGCCTGTTTCGTGTGCACCATTTCCTGGGCTTAGAAAGGTTGTGTTACATGGAGACAAGAGCGCTTTAGTGGAGAGTGCGGTTTCGATCCCACGCCATTTCGCCATCGACGCACCCCTGGAGCATAGTCGGAGAATTGCCACTGATCGTTCCAATGCCGCAGCCGACTGAACACAGCCCAGTGCTTCTTGCCACTTCAAATCAGGCGAGTTCCGGCCTTTATCAACCTTAGCGAGAGCCTCGTCCTTTCCCTGGCGCAGCGGGAGAGGACGTAAATGACTGGCTCCTCCACTACCAACGGGTGAGCCGTCACAACCGCTGAGACTTCGCCACACAGCTCGACAATGTCGTTTTCTTCCTGACCGACACTCCTTGTCTGGTTGGAAAACCATGAGGACATGCTGACGACATGGGAACGCTTTGTCATCGAACTTAAACAGTGGTTCGGTGATTCGTCAGCGCGCAAGAAGGAGACTGAGCAGACACTCGGCCATCGTGCCCGACTACCAGTTCAGACCTGCACAACCTATAGAGAAGCGGTTCTCAAATTGTGCAGGACCATCGATTCTCGCATGTCCGATGAGGACAAAGTTGGGCACTTCTTGAAGGGCACCGCAGCTGATGTCTACAACTTCCTAATCGCCAAAAATGATATCTGGACTGTCTCCGCTGTCCTCTGTCACATCCGCACATTCGAAGCACTAATGACCCGGCGAGTAACTCCTAAGTTTGGAAGGTTTGCCAATGTGACAACCGTAGCCTGCGTTAACGAGCATGTTCCTCCGGACCTTACCTCAACTGTCCGGCAGATCATTCGTGAAGAGACTCCGGCTCGATTCCAGCTGCTAGCACACGTCACCAGTGTCCTACCGCCCATCTTTTCCTTGTGAACCTGCCTACAATCTGCATTCGTAGCCTGAGTTTTCTTCTGTTCACACAGCACACCCTGCCTCTTTCGATGAATGCTCACGGCAGCATTTCGCAAGCCCTGTTTCTTCTAGACATCTTGATCAGCGTAACGACCTTCGACCGCGAAGACCTAGACGAGCACTCCGGTTCACAGATCAGCGCGATCCTGGCTTTTATCGACACCATGACATCGAATCCTTTCAGGACCAACCCCTTCTACGGCCTACTCTTGTCTGTTACCGGTGTGCAACCCGGGCCACATTTCAAGACAATTCCGCAGTCGTCAACCATCGCGGTATGACCGACCAACGTACCCAGACCCGACCAGTGTACTCCCGTCGGTACTGGTCGTCTCCTCCACACGGCAAATTTCAGCCCGGTGGCGTGAGGAACCACTCCCCGGCTTCCGACCGGAGTCTGACTACACCGCCCGCTTTTCGTGCCCGCTGCTCGCAATCCCCGCGGCGTCTTTCCCAGTCACCTCCTCTAGAAAACTAGGCGCCACGGCCAATGGAGGTGAGGCCGCCGGTGAAAGCTCGCTATTCGCAGAAATACCTCCTTCCGTGACTATGCTCAAAAATAAGATATGTGTGTCTGTTGATGGTATTTGTACAGTACAGTGGCGTTAGTTGACACGGGTGCGACAATATCGATTATGAGTTTAACATTTAAAAACTTGCTGGGACCAAAGTGATGTTTCCTTGGGACAGAAATTCAAATTTTCATAGAGTTAGTGGCGATTTGTTGTATCCCGTTGGAATGTGCAGTGCCAAGGTGTGTCTTGGAGGAACCGTGTTTTCTGCAGGATTCACCGTGCTGCCCCAATCCACACATGATGTAATTCTTGGTATAGATTTTCTGCGCATGTGTGGCGCAACTGTAGACTGCCGCACGGGCGAGATTAGTGCTGACGACTGCCTACCGCCTGAGTTCTTCGAGGGACCTCTTGTTTGTGAAGATGTGCTGTGCGTGACCGACGGTATTTTTGTGCCTCCGATGTGTATTGAGTACATTCCGGTTTCATGTTCTCGTCGTGCGATCGAAACGTTTGATGCGACCATGACACCAAACTATTTGAACTGCGCGAAGAAATCTCTCCTGGTTCCTAATTGTTTGGTGTCGGTAACCGAAGGCTGCATGCGATTGTGGACCATTAATTGCTCCATGCAACTAGTTCTTTTAGCAGCTGGAATGAAGCCTGCCTCTTACAGTTCATACATGCGAATATCAGTGGCCTTGGTTGTGAATGCACCTCAGCGGAATGTCGCACCATCCCAAGTGAATGTTGAACTGCGTGGTATGATTAGTAATTCTCTGAACGCCACAGAGCGTGATGCTTTGGAAGATCAGCTGTTGAAGTATTCATCCATTTTTGACTTTTCGAAGCCTATCAGTTAACGCTCCTTTCCCGGGTCTCGCACCAGGCATCGAATTGACACCGGTTATGCGCATCCAATTCGCCAAAAACCGTATCGTGTGGCGCCGTCCGAGCGCAAGGTCATTAATGAGCAAGTACGTGAAATGTTGGACCAGGGTGTCATTCAGGAATCGTGCAGTCCCTGGGCGGTTCCAATAATTCTTGTGCGCAAGAACGATGGCACATAAAGATTTTGTGTAGATTACCGTCGCTTGAATTCCGTCACGAAAAAGGTGTCTACCCGCTTCCACGCATTGATGACGCCATTGACTGCTTGTATTCTGCATCATACTTTTCATCTGCTGACCTGCGGTCAGGATACTGGCAAATCCCAATGCACACAGCAGACAAGGAGAAGACGGCCTTCATCACTCCCGATAGACTGCTTGAATTTGATGTTATGCCTTTCGGCTTGTGCAAAGCGCCCGCAACATTTTAAAGATTCGTGGATTCTATACTACGTGGCCTGAAATGGGAGATCTGTATGTGCTTTCTGTCCGTACATTCAAAGAGCACAACGACCGCCTGGTCCTCGTCCTGGCCTGCTTGCGCCAAGCTGGTGTTCTCAATTCAAAGAGGTGCCGTTTTGGTGACCGACAGGCGTTGGTGCTTGGTTACCTCGTCAATGGTGACGGCGTCCGGCCTGATCCACAGAAGACCGTAGCCGTTGTCGCGTTTCAGCAACCTTGGAATGTGAAGGAGCTCCGCAGGTTTCTTGGCCTTTGCTCATATTTCCGAAGTTTCATCCCTCGTTTTACAGATGTCGCCTACCCCCTCACGTGTCTGCTACATAAAGACGCTCCATTCCAGTGGTAATTTTGAATGCGACTCATCTTTCCGACAACTGAAGTTCCTCCTAACATCACATCCTATCTTACGACCCTTCAGCTCTCCTGCTCCAACTGAAGTACATACAGAAGTGGCATAGGCCTCGGTGCTGTCCTCGTTCAGCGCTATGACGACGGTGAACATGTGATTGCTCACGCCAGTCGGACTCTCAGCAAGTCTGAGCGCCACTATACTATCACCGAGCAGGAATGTCTCGCGGTTGTTTTCGTCGTGCAGCGATTTCGCTGCTACCTGTACGGATGGCCTTTCGTAGTAGTAACCGATCGCCATTCCCTATGCTGGCTACTCAATCTCCGTGAGACGTCTGGTCGCCTGGCCCGCTGGCCACTTCGCTTGCAACAATACAACTACAGCATTTCATACAAAAGTGGCCGACGGCACGCACGCAGATGCAGACTGCCTTTCCCGGTTGCCACTTGCCACAACGGAATGCGACGCGGACAACTTCGACCATTACGTCGCTGCTTTATGTCCGAGATTTCTCGATACTATCACCTTTCGAACAAAGCAACACAACGACCAGCACCTGGAGCCGTTTTTGAATGCTGCTCAGGATCCAGCCTTGAACAGCCAGTTTTTTCTCCGTGATGGGCTACTATACAAGAAAGTTTACTCAGACACTGGCCATCGGTTTCTTCTGGTAGTACCTGAAAGTATACGTATTTCTATTTTACGCGTCATGCATGATGATTCAGCTTCGGGACACCTGGAATCTTCGAGAACTTTGCACCGCACGCAGGAGCGATTCTACTGACCGCGGATGCGCCAAACGATTGATCAGTATGTTGCCAGCTGTCCTTAATGCCAGAGTCACAAAGATCCTACTGGTGTTGCACCCGGAATGCTTCACCCTGTAGCGCTGCCCTAGGCTTCATTTGAGAAAGTTGGAGTCGACCTTTTGGGTCCCTTTCCAAGGTACCGGTGGCAATCGTTGGATTGTTGTATGTGTGTACCATCTAACTCGCTACTTTGAGACAGCCGCTTTTCTCGCCGCTACAGAATACCAAGTTTCCCTGTTTATGCTGCATTCAGTCATCTTGTGACATGGTCCCCCAACAGCTGTAATAAGTGACAGAGGTCGCCACTTTACTGCCGATATAATTGAAGAACTTCTCCGTTTATGTGCATCTCATATCAGACATTCGACCCCTTACCACCTTGAGGAAAATGGTTTAACTGGACGTGCCAACAGAACTCTCACGAATATGTTTTCAATGTACGTCGCATCGGACCATAAAAACTGGTACTGTGTTCTTCCACTCATCACATACGCCTTCAACACTGCCAGGCATGAGACCACAGGATACAGTACTTTCTTCCTCCTTTACGCCCGCTCCCTTCGACACACCCTCGACACCATCTTCCTATTTCCACTGAAGACGACCCGTGCTTAGCCGAAACCCCTCGCTTGGCCGGAGAAGCGCGGCGAATAGCCCGACTGAGGACTATGGCAACACAAGAGCGATCGAAAGCTCGCTATGACGACCATCAACGCCAGATCATCGACTTCCCCGGTAACCTAGTCTGGCTTTATTAGCCAATGAGAAAGCCCGGCGTACACCAAAAAATGCTTGCACGCTACACTGAACCATACATGATCTTAGAACGACTCGGCGAACTTAACTACCGGATTGCACGCCTTACGGCCAATGGACGACGTTCGGTAAAAACTGAGGTTACGCATGTCGCCCGTTGGAAGGAGTGCCACTCTTGTGACAACACCTGATTCTCCCGGGGGGCTTCGTTTGCGAAAGGGGGGCAAACGTTACAGTTCATATGAATAATGAAGATGAGAAACTCAGGATAGTTGGACGAATAAGAAGGGAGTGTGTGTGGAAGTGCCGCCTGTTTCGTGTGCACCATTTCTTGGGCTTAGAAAGGTTGTGTTACATAGAGACAAGAGTGCTACAATATGATATGTAATTTGAAATATTTGCCATCGCATTTGGTTTCGTGCTCTAAGCAGCTTCCATACAATTTATACAACCTAATTTCTATAGAACCAGCGCACCCGCAGATAAATAGCCTGATGGTAGCAATACCCCAAATGGTACCAATGTCTCAATGGAACCAATAACCATATGGAACCAATAGGCATATTAGCAGGAATAACCCAATAAGGTATTGGTTTTTCGTTTGGAGATTTTTGCTAGGAAAATATCAATCAAGCAGAACGCAAAACTCGCTAATGAGCACAGTAGAGTTAACGCATTCTAGCTAGGCAGGATATATTAGCGTGGATATAGTTGCTTTTGTGCGTAATAAATGGGACAGCTCGGTGCAATACTAGTTACATAATAGAAAAATGCAGCCAAAGTGAACTTGTCGAATGTCTTTTTCTTGAGAGGGTGGAAGCCGATGAGGCGCACCAGCATTTTACCGCTTAACAGCACTACTAAATAAGCAGCTTGCGCTGCTCTTTAAAGAACGCAGATAAAGTTGCTTACATGCACACACAAAAAAAAGATGAGCGCGAATCGCGCGTATCTGCGTTTTCTGAGTGGTCCTTTAATTAAATGCAGTCCCCTCTGAGAATACAGTGGACAACATCTTTATGTAACCAGTGTAAAAAAAACGGTACAGAAATTATTTTCTAAATCGTAAACTGCTATTTTAAACACTGTCCCAATATGAAATAACAAAGCACGCACACCTCTATCAGAAATCAATATAAACCAGAGACCCCAGTCGCATTGCCAACACGTATGAATGCGAAAACGCGTTCCCGGGATGCACTGCGGCGACCCCCTCTGCACCCGATTCCTGCTGTGGCCACAGCGCTCCCGGAAGAGCGATGCCCTGTCTACTCGTAATCCTGTTGTAGAAGGTGGTCTCGTGTGGCGACGCATGTAACTAGTCGCATTTTCTTCACAGGTGCCACTTGCTTCTGGAGTGACATACGGCTGTCGCCTTGTATAAGCATGCTTTCACCTTAGCCTCGCTCAGACAAAAGTTCTAGCTCTCACTTCTGAGAGGATGAAATAGCTGTTGGCTGGGGATCGCAGTCAGCTTGTTACGCTTGCACGACAGGTAGACGGCACATTGTGCTGGGTTGCAGTTGTGAGACAACCACTACAAATTTGGCTGGCAAAAACCTGAAATAATCTTTATAAACCAACACTGATTTGTGACGTCAGCAAGATGCGGTGGCACTGCTGTGGTCAATCTGGGCCAACTGGGGTTGAAAAGAAAACAGCGGCCACAGGAATGCATAGAACTAAAATATTTCAAAGGAGTTTTCTGATATTGCGTTACACCTATGATAATTTCATTCGATGCAAAGTAATTATAAATATCCGGGAAGTTATTGTGAAGCTGTGAAGCCTTATTACATGGGCGAAATGTTTTTAAAACACTGAGAAACGTGCAGCGATCCAAGTCAGGAGCATGGCTCATAGAAACTCATGCAAATTAAGTTTATCAAAACAATTTTTCGGTTTCAGAAAACACCAATAATCATGGCAGGTGGTTGAAAATTAGCTAATGTGTTGAAGAAAAAGTGTGACGAAGTATGCTACGTCATTTTGAATGCAATAAACTTGTTAAGTGGCTAGTTAAATGTGCACTGTAAGCACTAACAGACCAGTGAAAAATTGGCTGTTCGCTGTATGCTTCCCGGAATCATGACAGCTTTTTGTCTTGTCCTATATGCTGCGGCGCAGACTACATTCTCTCATAAACACTGCCGCTAAAATGACACAACCTCTTCATTTAAAGGCAATCCTCATACTGCGCGATAGACAGCCGCGCGTAGCAGCGTCATCTGCGCCGCTGTCCGTTGCA
The DNA here is from genome assembly GCA_023969395.1 of Amblyomma maculatum. Lineage (NCBI taxonomy): Eukaryota > Metazoa > Arthropoda > Arachnida > Ixodida > Ixodidae > Amblyomma > Amblyomma maculatum. The sequence continues at coordinate 95,367 of JAJIZL010028211.1, forward strand.
TTTGGCAGTTCTCTTTTATTCCCTTGCCCTGACGTTTGATAGCTGCTTTGTGATTGTAAGTTTGCCATATGCTGCACACCTTGAACTACCGTTATTAGTAAGCAAATTCAGCGGATACGGCAGCATATCTGCTGCAAGAAATGCTTGCGGGATTTGCGGAAACACCCAGGGGGTAAAGAGCCTCTCGGTGGTATGCACGGGATCGCGATAGATATTTTAGCGGCTCTGTAAAAATAGATTGCCTTCGAAATGAAGTACATATTTCGTCACACATTTCTTAAAAACACTAACCTGCATTTAACGATCGGCCACCTTCTCTAGTGTTCTGCTAAATGAGAAATATATTGCGGAAGTTGTGCTTACATGTGTTTCTATGTGTCACCCTCCCAACTGGCACGACCATGCATTTCGCGATGTTTTGAAATTACTGTGCATCTGAAATGGCGTTCCGTGTTTACATAATCTGTTCTAGGCTGTTCATGGTTGCTCTGTACCAAAGATGACATCCTAGGCGCCCCAAGAAATAAACTGATTTGAAATCTTTCCCTTCCATGTATGCCTAAGGGCGCTAAGCCTACTTTTCACCCCCAGTCTTCTCCGGTGTCGCGAGCGCCCCATTTATTTGTAGAGACGGTGTCGGTCTACAGTCACACCATAAAGCAGCACATTTGTAGTTAGGTGGTTGTTGTCAATTCCTTTCAATCTTATAAGCTCCGGCTGGATTCTTTCATTAGCAAATATTTTTGGAAACATTGCTTTCTCGGAACGAGTTCAAAACACACCACACCGGCCGTACTTTCTAGCCCTTTTCCCTTTTGGGTACAGTGAAGAATGTCTGGCCGAGACTCCTTTTGAGCCTGGCCAAATTACACGGGCGCAGTGTGGCGGGGGGGCCCTCTTTTTTGTTATATATTCTAAGTGCATTTATGCGAATCAAGCAGTTGAAGGGCCACAAGAGGAGTGTAATATTTATTACACGCTTTCGGTGACGACAATCAAGCAAGCATATTTTTTTCCCTGCACGGTTACGAATAATAGAACACTGATCACTCATGTGCCTTTTATAACATTAGTAAACACTGTTTTAGGGTTCATTTAAAGATTTTTCCAGGTCTTCATGGCCCTTTGATATTTCCCTTGCATCCTCCTTAACCGTTCACCATTTCAAGAACAACAAATACGAGAAACGAGAGAACATTCCACTGAAGCCAAAACGATGCGAAATGTCTTCCATTTGAAGGCAGTTATCACGTCGCTTCAGAAAGCTTTTGTTTCAAAATGAAGCTTAACATATGTGCATGAGAAAGTATTCGTACGCAGCTCAAGCAACGGGGCAAGAACGGAGAACACATTCAATATAGCGCTGTCAATTTACTTCGCACCTCAAAATCGCTTGCTCTCAGAGCATGCAGCAACATCAATTACTTTTTACCAACACTGTCACAATTTTGCTGTATTTTTTTACTTTTCGCTGCAGCTCACTGCATAACCTTGTTCACAAGGCCACGCACACATATTTCAACCAGCTGGTTTCACATTTCAAGTATGCGGCTCTATGCCCAAGCCGCTATCTCTCTGCCATTACTTGCAATTCATTATCTTAGTAGCATCCGAAAAGGAACACCTATGATATTAAAAGCAAAACTCTGCTATTTAATTTACACCGCCCTTGTGTTGGCATCTTGTCAGAAGTGCTGTATCGCAAATAGCAGCAAGAAAGACCGGCGAAGAAATCGACTTAAATCAAGCCGTTGTGTATCCTTTCTATATCGTTCTCTAACCCGCGGACGCTCGTGCAACACTTCTTTATCACAGGGAGTGTTAAACCACAGTGGAGGGCCTTGTAGCTAGTTGGCTGCGCTGTACGCGGCCACACAAGCGCTTGTGCCTGATAAAACTTCGAAAATTTAGCGGATTATTGGCTTCAACAGTACAGCACCTTCACAATGTCATCCCACCTTCATGATGTCAGAGTGCTAGCTGTTTGGGGTGACTGGGGAGATGATCAAGCATCAGCCTATATGTGGCTCGAAGCAGCCAAGCCCTTGCTGAAGCGCGATGCAATTCAACTCTGAAACAACGATGAACGCGTAGGAGTGGATGTTGCTTCTTACGTGGTGGTAGCGGCTATGCAGCAGCAGAATAACAGAGGAGACAGATCGAGGCGCACCGTCGAGGGCCCGTTTTCGTTTTCTTTATCTGGAACTCGTAAACGTTTCTTCTTCCTTGATTTGATGGTGCACACAAATACCTATGAATACGACACTCTGTCCTCGTAAGTAATGTCTCCGTTTTTTGTTAACATGGGATTTTATCAAGGCTTAGAATCATTGTGGTACTGCGTTCATTTTGCGACTTTTGCGTAATTTCCTTTATTTCTGCACCTAGCACCCGTACCATCCACATATGGCGCCAAGTAATCGTTTCTCCTCACGCTGAGCAGCAGACGTCGTCGTCATCAGGTTCAAGTGCAAAACATTCAACATCGTCTTCTTCATAAAGTTCCATTTGCGATACTCCTTCATTTAACCAAGGTTTTCATCTGCGGAGATGTTTGTGAAATTGCATCAGATTTTGGAGCCCTTCAGCAGCAGCATATTCGCGTTCTGTTCTCACAGACTCGGTCGCAAATGTACACTGAATTCAAGCATCCCTAAAAATGGTGATTCACGCAATGTTTCTTAAAGCTTTTTAGAAGAGCTTGTGTAGAAACAGCCACTTTAACTATTGAGAACTGCTTCGCGCTAACCCGAGGAACACAACCCGTGGACACATCAGTCTCCTGCTGAGTCACCTGATACCTGCCACCATCCGTATGCCCATACTTTTGCACTCACGACACTGGAAATACTGGATTTCAAAGGAGGAAAATGTAGCGTGTAATAAAATAGTAATGTAAGTCTATTTCATTGTAGCAACCTTTAATTAAATTATTTGCTTTAAGGGTGCCTGAAACAAATAACATTTGTTTTATATTTTTTGTTTTTGTCATACTTCACACTAATGTAGAATATGATAAATTATTTATCCTACAGCACTAAAATAGATCCATCTTAAAGTTCGTGCTTTTTTTTATCAGATTTTCAAAGTTTGCGGTCCTTGACTGTTGTGTGATGCCGAGACAACAAAAATGAAGTAGAGATCCATACAGAGGGATTGGCCAATTCTTGGTCGATCCCCTGTGTGGGTATGGGCCATCAAATTAGAGAACAACAACGGCCTTGTCTCTGCTTGTTCTCCGTTACAATAGCGCAGTGGGCCAACTTTGGGCCCGACCCGGACCTTCCCGACATGCTCCTCCTTCGAAGCTGCCGGGCAGTCGCACGACCGGCTCACTCGGCGCCCGGAACTTCTATTCCCACCGAGAATGGCATCCATGTTTCCTCGGCGGATTCGACTCTGGCGGCACTCCTTCCCGAAGCTCTCTCCACTCTGCGGGAGTTATCCGCCTTTTTTACTACAGCGCTTGGCTGCGCCTCGCTGTCCTCTGGGTGCCCAGTACCGCCGGTACAGCTTCCGGAATTCCGTGGTTTTTCTGACGACGCCGAAGCGTGGATTCAAGTTGTCGACGCTGCTGCTCGGCGTTCCGCCTGGTCTCCAGCCGCCACGCTCGCCGTCGTGGAAGACCATCTCCGTTGTGCCGCATGATACCTGTACGAAGGCCGTCGTTACAACCACTCGGTCGGCCTGGAGCTCTGCCCTCCTTGCTGCTTTTACACCCTTGGCCAGTGCGTACGACGCTAAATTCTCGGCGATAAGATAGCGGCGCCAGGCTCCAGATGAAGACGTCGCCCTATACATTTACGAAAAAGCCCGTCTTCTTCAGGCCTGCAATATCGAGTGGCCCGTGCCCGCTGCTAAACAGCACATCGTCGACGGCCTTCACGATGCCACCCGCGCATCCATTATGACTACACTGGACACTGACGTGTATTGCCGTTCCCCGAAAAATGCAGCAACGGAAGTGCCGGGTGCATCACTCAAAAATAAAACACAACCGTATACGTTTTGCTCGAGCATGAAGCGCAGTACGGAAACTGAAATGAAATATTAATAAAATAGTTTTACGGAATAAAAGTACTTACTGTAAAGAATATGAAGAAGGACTGAACAAGGGTAAATGAGGTACGCCTCAGTTCGCAGGTAAGCCAAGGTTTCGACAAGTGGACTTGTCTTCGTCTGGGCAAAGCGATCAACACTTGCAGTGGTTTAAATACGATTTTGTTTCGGAAGAAGAAAAGCTGGGGAGGGGAAAGTGGGTGCGAAGAAAGGTGTGAAGGAGTGGGGAGGGGAGGATGGGTGAGAAGTAAGTAGGTCATGAAGTAAAAAAAAAATCTTCATTATGTATTTATCAGTCTCGAACCAGGGATTTTGGGGCCTGAAAAGAAGTAAAAGCGGCAGTACCACGAAAAACTACAATACTGGGTAGATTATTAGTCACCACTTAAACGGGTTTGGTGCAAATACACCTTACAAAGGGACAGGCTATGCAAAGGGCCCTGATAAGGCATATATCTAGGGGGACAATTCTTAAAAGGTAGGGGGGGGGGGGGAGCACAAAGTCACAGTGTAATAACCACACAGTGAACCACAACTGACATGAAAAACAAAATAAATAATCTTAAGTATGTCTCTCAACCGGCAACCAGACATCTTGTGGCCTGCAAAAGAAGTAAAAGCGGCAGTACCAGGAAAAACTACAGTACGGGGTAGATGATTAGTCACCACTTAGGCGGGTTTGGTGCAGATTCACTTTACAAAGGGACTGGCTTTGCGAAGGACCCTGATAAGGCATATATTTAAGGGGGACAATTCCTAAAACATTGTGCAAAGGTGGGGGGGAGGGGGATAAGTACAGTCACAGGATAATAACCGCACAGGGAACCGCAGCTGACATGAAAACAAAATACTAGTAATAAAAAATGTTTGAGGACAAATTCAAGCAACAAGTGATAAAGAGGAAATGTGTTAAGAGGAACATGTAAGGTTGTGCCCTTGCGGAAGGGAATAGAGTGTACATGCGTTGTGAATAAACTGTACAATTAACGCTATGTGGGATTGTTTTCCCAAATAGTTATGATGCAGAGGGAATATACCTAAGGGATTCGAACATTCCCTTCGATATTATTTATTCCTGCTGGCTCCAATGTTCTAAATTTATGAATTAGATATGACTCTCTATATTTTCTGTCCCTTGCAGATTTAAAGCCTGACTGGAGAATATGTAATTTAATTTCTTCGAACTAAGGGTCTTTCTGATTGAAATGCTAGGAAACTGCTTTCGGGAGGTGTTTGCCTCCGTCTGTCCGATGTCCATAATGCCATATATTCATTGGTTGCCCTGTCTCTTCGATGTACAGTTTATGACAGAAGGAGCATTCTAGAAGATAGATAACGTTTGAAGATGTGCAGTTAAAGCCTGAATTTATGTGAAAAGTGAAATCGCTTGCATTACTTTAAACCGTGGTGTCTTTTTGTATATGACTGCACGTCTTACATCTAGGTCGAGAGCAAGGGTGTGGTTGTGTCGAATGCTTGTGGTCGAGTTTAAAATGTACTAGAATATCTCTGAGGTTTGTGTTACGTTGGTATGTTACCCTTGGTGCCTCCGGAAATATTTTCGTCAGGCATTCATTACACGTTAGCATGGAATGGTATTTCCGCAGAATATTGTTTTTGTTTGGAAGGGCATTGGAGTATTTAGTTACAAAAGGTTGGCATTCAGTGTTGGCCTTTGGTCATTTCGTGAGCACATCGTTGTGGTTTAAAGTGCTTGCTTTTTCGAAGGCCATTCTATCACGACTCAAGCCACGACTCAAGACAGGGAGCCGTGAAGGTAGATGGTACCGTGATGGCAACACCCGAGAGTCAGGTTTTCTTCTAGCTGCGATGACAGTGTCCAGCACCAGCGCGCCTCTCGAGCCAACACTTAGTCGTCGTCGGCACCCAGCACGGCGGCCGCGCGGCGCTAGGCACGTGGCATTATTCCCCCCCGCGAAAGGGAAACATCGTCCCATGTCGATGTCAAGGTGAGAAGAGAAAAAAAATTAGGGGTGAGGTGAACTGTACAATAACTCAAGTTGACACTGCGCTCAGTCACGTGAAAAGTACGGCTTTAAGCGGACCACGTGCGCTACTTAAGGTCGCTGACGCCGAACATTGACGGTCACTCTTCCATATGGAACAACTTCGTAGTTAACACTGTTTAAGCGGCGCAGGACTTTATAGTGTCCGAAATACCGGTGTAGCAGTTTTTCACACAAGCCTTTGTTGCGCACGGGGGCCCACACCCATACTTTGTCCCCTGGTTCGAAGTGTACTTCCCTGTGCCGAGGGTTATAGTATCGAACATCGGTTGCATGCTGCTGCTTGATGTGCAAGCGGGCCAGCTGGTGGGCTTGCTCGGCCTATTCCGCGAAATGGGCGGCAGCGGGTTCGACCGCTTCATCCCCGCACGGGAGCATCGCGTCCAACACCGTGCGAGCCCCCCTGCCATATACGAGACGGAATGGTGTAAATTGTGTGGTTTCCTGCTGCGCCGTATTGTAGACGAAGGTGAAATACGGCAGAATCTCGTCCCACGTTTTATGTTCAACCGTCAACGTACATTGAAATCATGTTCGCCAACGTTTTGTTGAGTCGTTCCGTTAGGCCATTTGTTTATGGGTGATAGGCTGTTGTAGTGCGATGATCGGTATGGCTGAGACTTAAAGTGTCCCGCAGTAGCCGAACTGTAAATGCCGTGCCTCGGTCAGTAATAATGGTCGACGGTGCACCGTGTCTAAGCACAATTTCATTCATAAAGAAGTGAGCAACTTCCCCGGCAGTACCTCGGGTAAGGGCCGTTGTTTCAGCGTAGCGTGTCAGGTAGTGTGTGGCGACTACGATGCACTTATTTCCGTTGGAGGATAAAGGAAATGGGCCTAAAAAGTCCATGCCCACTTGCTCGAATGGGGTGAGGGGTGGTTCAATAGATAGCAATATGCCGGATGGCTTGAGCGCGGGTTTCTTTCGCCGCTGGCATTGTCGGCAAGTCTGGACGTACCGTCTAACACTCGGAGTAAGATGTGGCCAGTAACAGTTCCGCCGGACTCGCTTTAGGGTGCATGTAAAGCCAAGGTGACCGGAAGTTGGTTCGTCGTGGCAGGCCAGAAGGATTTCGTGCCTTAGATCAGCCGGTATGACTAGCAAGTATGTTTTGCACTCGATGTAGAATTCTTCTTATAAAGCACCCCGTTGCGGAGGCAGAACGACGACAGCCCCCGAGCAAGGTACCGGGGCATTGTAGGGTGCCCATCTTCGAAATGGTCGATAATCAGTAGCAGCTCGGCGTCGACACGCTGTTTGGAAACGAGGCTGGACGTACTGACTGCTCCCAAGAAGCTATCGTCGTCGGTTGCGTCTGACGGAGGAGGGGCGACGGGAGTGCAGGACAGGCTATCAGCGTCGGTGTGCTTTCTGCCGGACTTATAAATAACGACGAAATCATACTTCTGCAAGCGCAATGCCCGACGTGCTAAGCGACCGCAAGGGTCCTTTAAGTTTTTCAGCCAACACGAGTGATGGTCAGTGATCACTCGAAACGATCGGCCATAAAGGTACGGGCGGAACTTGGCAGCGGCCCATACTACCGCCAAACATTGTTTTTCAGTGGTAGAATAGTTGTACTCAGCACGTGAAAGTGCACGGCTGGCGTAGGCAATTACTTTGTCGACCCCGTCTTGGTGCCGAACTAGAACGGCACCAAGGCCGACGTTGCTCGCATCCGTGTGTAGCTCCGTGTCGGCGTCGTCGTCGAAATGTGCATGGATTTGGGGTGACTGGGGCTGGCGTCGTAACTCGTCGAAAGCCATCTGCTGCTCGGCGCCCCAGCAAAACGATGCGTCATCTCGAGTCAGTAGTGTCAGAGGACTGGCCATCTGTGCAAAGGTTTTAAAGAAGCGGCGATAATAGAAGCATAGTCTTAAAAACCGTCGGATAACTTTTTTGTTGGTGCGGATGGGAAACGCAGCAACGGCAGTAAGTTTGTCGGGGTCAGCTCGGATGCCGTCAGCATTGACGATGTGGCCAAGGAACATCAATTCGGTGAACCCGAAGTGACACTTTTGAGGCTTGAGAGAAAGGTTGGCAGACCAAACAGCTTCGAAAACAGTTCTTAGACGGCGTAGGTGTTCCGTGAACGACGGCGAAACGATTATCACGTCGTCGAGATAAACAAGGCATGTCTGCCACATCAAACCTGTGAGCACAGTGTCAATCATCCGCTGGAAAGTGGCAGGAGCGCAGCAGAGCCCGAATGGGAGGACGCGGAATTCACGAAGGCAGTTTTTTCACGGTCCCTCTCATCAACTTCGATTTGCCAATAACCACTCCTGAGGTCAATCGAGGAGAAGTACTTGGCACGGCGAAGTCGATCAAGAGAGTCGTCGATCCGTGGCAGCGGATAGACATCCTTCTTTGTCACACCGTTAGGCCTTCGATAGTCAACACAGAAACGCAGTGTTCCGTCTTTCTTTTTGACGAGGACGACCGGGGACGACCTTGGGCTGCTTGACAGTTGAATGACGCCATCGGCAAGCATCTCTTTGACTTGCTGTTGGATAGCTTCTCTTTCCCGAGGAGACACACGATAGGGCTGTTGATGGATAGGTCGAGTGCCTTCATACGTGATAATCCGGTGTTTAATGACCGACGTTTGCTGCCCTTTAGACGAAGACGTGAAGCACGCACGAAACTTCAGCAATAGATCCTGGAGTTGCCTCTTTTCAGCAGAGGAAAGGCTAGAATTGATGTCGACGGCATGTACGGCATCATCCGGTTCGGTGCTAGGCGTAGCTTCTTCGGAAGCAAAACATTCGGCGACTTTTTGCAGATGGTCAATGTAAGCTATCGCAGTGCCACGGAACAGATGTCTATGCTCATTGGAGAAATTGGTGACGAGCACCTCCGTCTTTCTGCCACGAAAAAAACAAAGACCTCTTGCCACAGAAACTCCCACGGCGAGTGAAAGAGACCACTCAACAACCCGGAGGCCGTGATGTGGCTCGTCGCAGGTAACTCTGGCGAGGATGCTGGCGCGTGGTGGCACTGTGAGGATATCATCGGCGACTCGCAGCGCGGAGTGGGACCCACGGTACTCATGCTTTTTGGCGGCTAGTTTAGAGGAAAACGTCACCAAGCGATTCGGAAGATCTATAGTGGCAACGTGCTCACGAATGAAGTCGATGCCAAGAATAACATCGCGAGAGCATTCGCATAGAACAAGAAACGTTGCGACAAATGTGTAGCCTCACACCGTAACCCGAGCCGTACACATACCCAGTGGTGCAACCACATGTCCGCCGGCCGTACGTATGTCTGGTCCGTTCCATGGCGTCATTACTTTTCTCAGCGTCCTTGTAAGCCGCCCGTTAAGGATAGAATAATCAGCTCCCGTATCGACTAAAGCACTGACCTCCTTCGTGTCGTCGACGATAACAGAGATGTCCAGGGAGACCCGGCCCCGACCAGGGCCTGTCGACGTCGGTTCGGAGTGAAGCGAGAGGTGCGGCGGCGGAAGCTGGGCGGCAGTTGTGTGGTCGGCTTCGGGGCGGTTCAGTGCTCACGGCGGGTTGGAGTGGAGCAAGCGGTGCGGTGGCGGAAGCTGAGCGGCAGTTGTGTGGTCTCCGCTGGGGCGATTCAGTCGACACGGCGGTGATAACTGGTCGGCGATGCGAACGACGTCGGGCTGATCTGGTCTGTGCGGCGAAAACTGGACCGAAATTCGGCGTTCGACGTCGGGGCGAATCGGTGTGCAGCGGCCTCGTCCCCAAATTTCACCGCAGCTAGTTTTCCCGACGAGGGCTCGATGAACCACGGTGTGCAGCGGTAGAATGTGGCCCAGAGGGCGAAGAGCGGAGTGGCAAAGGCGATCGCGACTCACGACGAGGAGAATGTGGCGGACTACGCTGGCGGGTGACGTACTCGGCGATGTCCTGAGGCCGTTGACCAGGTCGTGGACGAGGGCTGTCGAGAGCAAATCCTCTCAGGCCCATCTGGCGATAAGGGCAATACCGGTAGAGGTGAGTAGCCTCGCCACAATGGTAGCATAGAGGGCGGTTATCTGGAGCGCACCAGATATCAGTCATTCGGGGCGCCTGGCGGCGATTTGCCCAGCGGGGCCGCGGTTCCGCAGCATGTACAGAGACCTCGGGCGGATTGTAAGGCGAAGGAGTAGGAAGCAGGGCCGGGCGGCGTGTGACATCAGCATAAGCCATCGGCTGGGTGAGGCCCGGGTGCGGCGGTTGAACGACTGCGCTTATCGGTGGCGTAAGTGTGTTCTGGACCGCCTCACGGATGACGCTGGCCAGAGAAGCCGGACCTGGGGCAAATGTCCCGTGAAGTTGCTGCAGCTCCTCGCGAACTACGGTGCGAATGAGGTCGCGAAGGGAGCTCAGTTCTGCCCCGGGATTGTTGTCGGCGCGATCAGTCGGCGGTGGTGCGGAGGGGGAATTCAGTGGCCGAGCATACTGGCTGCATCGCTGCTGTACCACTTTCTCCATGATCACAGCTTCAGCCAAAAACGTCGCGACGGTGGTGGGCGGGTTCCGCACGAGGCCAGAAAAAAGCGGATCTTTGACGCCATGCATCAGGTGCCGCACCTTCTTCTCTTCACTCATGGACGGGTCGGTGCGATGGTAAAGGCGCATGACGTCTTCAACGTACATTGCGACCCCTTCGTTCTGGCGCTGAACTCGAGAGGTCAGGGCACGCTCCGCATTTTCCCGGCGGTCACTGTTGGCGTACGTACCGAGGAGCTGGCTTCGGAAGGCCGGCCACGTCGAGACAAGAAGAAATGACTCACTCCTAGAGCCGATCTTCCCCAGCATAAACGTCGCCCTTTTCTTGTTGCCTGGAAATTATCAGCAAAGCACAGTAACTACATATCGCATTTAGATAGTTACAAACATTATTTAACGAAAGCAATGGATCCGAAAGGACTTAGGATAAATGGGAAGCACGCTCTCGGCGCACTTGGCCGTGAGCTATCCATTCGCTGAAAAAAATATTTTAGATGACGCGTCATTAGCTTTCATAGCCATTTTAAAACAACACTATCATGAAAAAAGTAGATGAACTTAAGACCAAATGGCCAAACTAACACTAACCGCGCACGAGCATCAAGTACTAAAAGAATTCGTGGAAAGGAAAGAACAAAAACCCCAGGTTAAAAAACAGCGTAAATTCATAAGGGATCAGTTGTCGGTAGATAATGACACATCTTGGCAGCGGAGAATACCTCCTGCAGTTTCACAACAACGACAGATATCACCTACGAGACAGTACAAAGATGATAGCTACATTATTGACATTTCTAAATCTCTAAACGATAGTGATAAACAGATTCTAAGGCGAGGCCTGACCTTCTGCCCAATAAATAACAGCTTTAATGAATATGAACTTCACCGAGATATAACTGAGTTCGCAAGAAGAGTAAGGAATTCTTCGCTGAAAATCCAAACAATGTACCGGAAGCCTCTAACCTACTCAGAGGCCCCCGCACATGGTTTCCTGATGAAGAACGCAGCCCCGAACTAGACCTATACATTAAATCCGTCTCAAAAGAAATTATTGAAAAACAAAGCTAGCTCGAAAGCCCAAAAACCTTTCTATAACTGAAAGAGCAACTCTTGACAACCTAGCTTCTAGAACTGACTTAGTTATCAAGTCTGTAGACAAAGGTTGTAGCGTAGTGATTCTCCCTGTTGAAAATGACAAAAAAGAGACATATAGACAGCTTAACAACTCTTGTCACAACGAAAAGTTAAATACCGATCCGACAGAACAGTTCAGTGAAGTCATCCTGAAATAAATAAGAGATCTATTAGCCAGGGAACTGATTACTGAGTTTAACTATAAATTTCTTCAGCCGTCAAACAAACAAGCAGGTCGATTTTATCTACTGCCCAAGATCCATAAGGTTTCCGCTGAAGCATTGTTTACCACAGACATACCAGGAAGGCCAATTGTTTCTAACAATAATACGCCCACACAAAACCTCTCAATATTCCTAAATCACCACCTAGCAGACCACCCGACCCAGCTTCCTTCGTTTGTACAGGACACACCTCACTTTCTCCGAATTATTGAGCCTATTGATAACACCACCAATCTTACAGTTGATTGTATACTTGTCACATTTGACGTAGCGGCACTCTACACTAATATTCCTATCGATGAAGGTATCGACGCCCTCTCCCAAGTATTAATCAACAATAACCATCTGCATGCCTCTGAAGTTTATATCTTACTCCTTAAACTAGTCCTAACTTTAAATTATTTCGTGTTTGATTCATCCTATTATTTGCAGATATTTGGAACCAGCATGGGTACTCCATTCGCGCCGAGTATCGCGAATATATTCACGGGAGTTCTAGAATCCAATATACTAAATTTGTTCCCGGAAAAGCCACTCATATACCTTCGCTGTATTGACGATATTTTCATGATATGGCAGCATGGATCAGAAACACTTCAGTCCTTCGTCTCGCATCTTAATAATCATCACACTAGCGTTAAATTCACTTGTCGGTTGTCGCAATTAAAAGTCGACTTTCTCGACACCACGGTGTCAGTGGAAAATGGAAAACTTAAAAATTCTCTGTACAGACAGCCAAAGAATAAGCAACAATACCTAGAATTTACGAGTCATCATCCGAGACATTGTAAGCAAGGAGTATTTGTAGGATGGGCTACACGACTTAGAAGACTATGTAGCGATGATAGTGACTACCTAAACGAACTACATTCACTGAAAGCAACACTAATCCAGAGGAACTATCCCGGTAACTCCCTTAATATGGCCCTCGAAAAAGCAAGCACATTAAACCGCAACGATGTGCTCAGGAAACGACCAAAGGCCAACACTGAACGCCAGCCTTCTTTAATACTCCAATGCCCTTCCAAACAAAAACAATATTCTGCGGAAATACCATTCCATGCTAACGTGTAATGAATGCCTGACGAAAATATTTCCGGAGGCACCAAGGGTAACATACCAACGTAACACAAACCTCAGAGATATTCTAGTACATTTTAAACTCGACCACAAGCATTCGACACAACCACACCCTTGCTCTCGACCTAGATGTAAGACGTGCAGTCAAATACAAAAAGACACCACGGTTTAAAGTAATGCAAGCGATTTCACTTTTCACATAAATTCAGGCTTTAACTGCACATCTTCAAACGTTATCTATCTTCTAGAATGCTCCTTCTGTCATAAACTGTACATCGAAGAGACAGGGCAACCAATGAATATATGGCATTATGGACATCGGACAGACGGAGGCAAACACCTCCCGAAAGCAGTTTCCCAGCATTTCAATTAGAAAGACCCTTAGTTCGAAGAAATTAAATTACATATTCTCCAGTCAGGCTTTAAATCTGCAAGGGACAGAAAATATAGAGAGTCATATCTAATTCATAAATTTAGAACATTGGAGCCAGCAGGAATAAATAATATCGAAGGGAATGTTCGAATCCCTTAGGTATATTCCCTCTGCATCATAACTATTTGGGAAAACAATCCCACATAGCGTTAATCGTACAGTTAATTCACAACGCATGTACACTCTATTCCCTTCCGCAAAAGCATAACCTTACATGTTCCTCTAAACACATTTCCTCCTTATTACTTGTTGCTTGAATTAGTCCTCAAACATTTTTTATTATTTTTTTTTCATACCAGTTGCGGTTTCCTGTGCGGGTATTATCCTGGAACTTTATACTTCTCTCCCCCCCCCACCCCTGTGCAGGAAGTTTTAAGAATTGTCCCCCTTAGATATATGCCTTATCAGGGCCCTTCGCAAAGCCTGTCCCTTTGTAAGGTGTATCTGCACCAAACTCGCCTAAGTGGTGACTAATCATCTACCCGGTACTGTAGTTTTTCCTGGTACGGCCGCTTTTACTTCTTTTGCAGGCCACATGATCTCTGGTGCCAGGTTGAGATACATACTTGAGATTATTTTTTTTATGTCAGTTGTGGTTCACTGTGCGGTTATTATACTGTGACTTTGTCCTCCCCCACCCCCCTACCTTTTAAGAATTGTCCCCCTAGATATATGCCTTATCAGGGCCCTTTGCATATATGCAAAGGGCCCTGATAAGGCATACAAGGCAAAGGGACAGGCTATAGCCTGACCCTTTGTAAGGTATATCTGCACCAAACCCGCCTAAGTGGTGACTAATCATCTACCTGGTATTGCAGTTTTTCCTGGTACTGCCGCTTTTACTTATTTTTCAGGCCACAGAATCCGTGATTCCAGGCTGATAAATACATACTGAAGATAATTTTTTTACTTCAAGACCTACTTTCTTCGCACCACATACCCCTCCCCAGCTTATCTTCTTCGGAAGCAAAAGCATATTTAAACCTCTGCCAGTGATGATCGCTTTGCCCAGACTAAAACAAGTCCACTTGTCGAAACGTTGGCTTACCTGCGAACTGAGGCGTACCCCATATACCCTTGTTCAGTTCTTCATACCGTGCAAACCGTCTTCTTTCTCTCGTTCTTACTGTAAAGAGTGTAATACATCGGTGGCGTCAGTCGCGCCATCTTTGCGACATTGAATAATTTAACTTGAAAAATCGGCGCAGCGTAAATCCGTTTAAAAGAGTTTAAACCATGTTAAAAGACAATTGTTGCTGAGGGCTGTCTCTGAACGCAACCTAAGGGTAACGTACACTCACTGACGACCGGAATTGATTACGATGAAGGTAATTGTATAGGTAACCGTTGTCATACCGTCACATTCTGGCTGCGTTCGCGACTGGTTTTGCTGCTATTAAGAACAAAAAAAAACATGGTATTATGCAACCTAAAGGAGAACATACCTCACGAATTATGATCGTAAATTATAGTTGTGAATTGAAAAAAAAAAATTTGGTCCTAGAGGAATCGAACACATGTCTTTCAATCATGTACATGGTGTGAATCCATTGCACCGCAGAAGCGACGGGTAGTGCGGTTTTTAAATGCGCTCTTATTCGTTTTGATTCAACGTACTAAAGATGGCGCGACGGACGCAACTGGCGTGATCAGAGGATTTTAATCCAGCAATTTTAATCAAGCAAACTATTTTATTGCGTGCACATTTTAATTTCTGCACTGCAGTGTATACACGAAAAAGCATATAGCTTTATTGACTTGCTTTTTGTTGTTTTATTTTTTAGTTACGCCACCCGGCACTTCCGCTGCAGCAGTTTTCAGGGAATGGCAATACGCGAAAGCGAAAGCCTGTCCATCTTTGTCCACAGGGCGGCCGCCTTGCAGACACCGCCAGTCGTCGCGAGGTTCTTGCTGCCGCCGAGACATTAGCAGCACCTGAGCATTCTGCCCGCCCATGCATGGCTTTATCCATCTAAAACGGCGAAGTGCAGGTCCGCACATGCCGTACCGCCCATAGTCCACCTGTGGACAAGGATCCAGAAGGTGAGGCTAATCGCATGCAACAACAACAGGAAGCGGTGCCGAACGCGAAGGAAGCCTCTGTTTCCCGAGAGCGGATGAGTGGAACAGTGAAGTGGTTTAACGTGATCGGCGACAACGGCTGCATCAACCGCACTGACACTGGCGAAGACATTTTTGTTCACGCACCGCGATACAACACTCCCGTGAACTCCGCCGCATCCGGAAAGGGCAGGAAGTTGAATATGAAGGGATACCAGGAACAAACGGCTTCACTTCTGCCAATGTTAGTGTGATAGACGTGAAGCGCGCGCAGAAAGGTCACCAGTTCGTCGGGAAGGAACGAACCCACACATATCGGCGTACACAGAGAAGCTGTGCAGGGCACAGTGCTTCCGGTGGAAGCGGTGGCAGTAGGACCAAGCATTTCCATGCAGCTTTTTCCATTTCCGTCAGCACAGTGGTGCATCACGAGTGCAATTCCAGAGCAGGGAGAACCACCGAAGAACCATCGGACAACAGCCTAAACCTACAGGAACGTGCCACTTGAAAACACCTATCATAATCGGGACCCCTGTACAACGACAGGCAGCTTGTCACCGCATCAGGTCGGAAGTAGGGAAAAGAGCGTCTAGTGCGCAATAGGCGCAAAAACGTAACTATGACCGCCGACATAGAGTTGGAGACGAGGCCTGGATGCGACGCGGCCTACAATCAACAGGGCGTAAGCTGACCGCGAACTATTATGAGCCCTACGCAATCACTGAGCGCTTACGTGAAAATAAGTGGCGTGTGTGTACTGCGGCGTTTCAGGCAGGTTTGGATGGGCGAAGGAGAAACAATTTCGCAGTGCACGTGTCGCGGTTGAAGAGAAGGGTCGTTCGCCTGCAAGATTGATTAGGTTATGGACGGAATACCTCTTCTTACTACCATGACCGCCAGAGCTGAAGCGAAAGTGTTCGCATGGTTCGCTTAAAGCGTTGGTGTTCAGCGCAACTGTTATTACGGCCACAGCCATTTGCAGTGCCTATATGATCCCTGTGCGTCGGTACATGACTGACCTCTGTCGTCTTCGGGTATTCACAGACATTCGTAGAATCCTCCCCGTCATGAAGCGCATTATGTGTAAAGGACTGTGGTGTCTCTTCGTTTCAGGACCGCAGTCGTGGCCGAGTTTGATGCCGAGACAACAAAGATGAAGTAGAGATCGCAGAAGCGGAGCGAAAGAAGCCGAGGAAGATAGAATAAAACAGGGCATTCGAAAGAACGGCCGTGTCTCTGCTTGTTAGCCGTTACAGTTGCCATTATTTTTTGTACACGACCACTTCGTAGTCCCATTTGGCAGAGTCGCCTAAAGTATCACTTCAACTGGAGGAGAACACTGCCGTAAGCGTACTTGACTTATAAGCTTGACATACGCACAATTTCCTTACTCACATAATATTTACTGTGGGTCCAGATATGTTGAACTGAATTATATAGCTCAAAATAGTACAATTATAGCAGCATATCACTCGCTGAGAGTCGCTAGGCCAAAATCTGTTTATGTTAAATCGCTGCTGTTCTCAGGAAGCTATAAGCGGTCATATCAAGCCTATTGCGATATAGGTACACTACATTGAAATGTAACCTGAACCCAAATTAGTGCACAGTTGGATTTTTTTTTTGTCGACTTAGCAGCAAAGCAGGCCACATGAGCCACATTAACCTTTCTGTCAGCGAGGTTAGTATCACCGTATGCGAGTAGTGTCCTATTTATATTAAGCACGCCTGATCACCAGGCACCAACTATCACATCTCACATACACATGAACAAGCAGATAAATGAAGGGGAATTATGAGGGTGCTCGTTATAATACATGAAGGAAAGAAGCCAACAGTCGGCGAGGCCAAAGAAAGCATTTAGGATTTTACTTTGTCTTTTTTAATTTTTACTTCGGTAATCACATAAATTAGTAATGTAATCCCTTTAGGGGACGGATAATAAAACACAAAGTAGAAGGCAAAACTACGTGCCGATGGTGGGAACCGAACCCGGT
Organism: Amblyomma maculatum; assembly: GCA_023969395.1. Classification (NCBI taxonomy): domain Eukaryota; kingdom Metazoa; phylum Arthropoda; class Arachnida; order Ixodida; family Ixodidae; genus Amblyomma; species Amblyomma maculatum. The sequence continues at coordinate 112,855 of JAJIZL010028211.1, forward strand.
GAACACTCTCAAGGTTGGCATACAGGTGAGAATAATAGCCAAGAAAGTACAAGGTGGAACAGCGGCCGATGTAGCCCAGCTGGAAGCGCACCGGACGTGAAATTCGGAGGTCATAGTTCGGTTCCCACCATCGGCCCGTTGTTTTTTCCTTGTACTTTGTGTTTTATTACCTGTCCCCTAAAGAGATTACATTAATAATTTATGCAATTGTCGAAGTAAAAATTAAAAAAAAAAAGACAAAGTACGATTCTAAATGCTTTCCTTAGCCTCGCCGACTGTTGGCTTCTTTCCTTCATATACAGTCGTGCCCCGTTAATATGACCCCCGTTAATATGGATGACCCGAATTACGGACAGTTTTTCTGGGGATGTAACTTTTTCAATGTATATGGAAATGTTGATATGGAAACTTGCTGTCTGGACTATGGACAGGAGAAGAATGCACACTGACCACTTGAGCCTATGTATTTTTGCCTCGGTAATATGGACAGTGCTTGAAAAAAAGCAGAGGAGTCCGAACGCAAGTTAAAAAAGGGCACGCCGCCTGGAAACCTACGCGACAGCCGATACGGCCGGATGCCTGAACGAATCCTGTGGGTTTGGAAAGAACCAAAGCGGGTGTGTCGCCGTTTTAGAGGGGGGGAGTGCAAGAGCGGAGAGGAACGTACACAGCAAACCGGGGGTCGCGACGTAAGAAAGACCGCGAAAGGGGGGAACCAGGAGATTTCTGGGTGCAGCGGCAGTGCCGCTGCAGTCGGGAAAGCAGCAACGTGTGGTTGCAATAAATTCTGCTGAACGGAAACAGAGATGCCGGTAAAAGCGTAAGAAAGAAATGACAGAAAGAAAGACAAGTGCCTACAGGGGCGGCGAGAACTGAAGTTTTCTTTCCCAAAGCACAGTATATGTTCCATGAAACTGTTAACGCTTTTCGGTGAGAGTTAAGGCACACTCACAAAGTAGGGCTACAAAAGAAAGGCGATGTACGAGCACGCAACCGAGACCGGGCGTCCCGTTCTGGAAGCGGTACAGTCTCCCAGTACTCTCTAGTATGAGCCTTTCCTTCTTGCGGACTTTAGAGAGCGTGCAAGCGCAGGCACTGAAAATATGCCTTGGACTGCCCAGATGCATCTCTAACAAAGGCACAATTGAAGAGGCACACGCTCGCCCAATGTCCATATACTTGTCACACGAACCACTTCGTGTATATTTACGAGCACTTACAAGACACCGTTTTAACCCACTCAGCAAGATTCTGGATGAGAGGCCGGACTGCAGTTTTACAAGTGCACTCCGCTGCCATCAGTCGCAAGTACCAAAAGGATATGCCCTCCCATATCGTCCCACCCAACCACCATGGAAGATGGATAAACCTTTGGTGCACCTTCGTGTTCCCGGAATACTAAAGAAATCAATGGTACCAATTAGTGGACTCAAACAACTTACTCTGGCACACATCTGGTCAGAATATCCCAATTATATTCACGTATACACCGATGGATCTGTGTCAGCACAGGCATCCGCTGCAGCTGTGGTCATACCAGCTCTGAAAACGACTCTGCATTTCCTTTTGGGACATACCTCTACATCAACCGCTGCCGAACTTGTAGCCATTCGGGAATCTATTCGCTATATATGTGGGGAACCACCTCAAAAATGGTGTATATTCACGGACTCGAAGACTGCATTACAAATTTTGGAAAACTTCTTACGCCACACTGCCTATCAGTCCCTGGCACTAGACATTATGAAGCTGATCACACCTGCCCAGCTGCAAGGCCACATGATAATGTTTCAATGGATCCCTGCCCACTGCGGTCTCCATGGGAATGAGCAGGCCGATGTTGAAGCGAAAAGCGCACTCATCAATGGCTTCCAAACAGCTGTGCCTTTTTCAAGAGCGGATACGACATGTCTTCTAAAGAGTTGTATGAATATTGCTACAGCAGCTTACTGGGCTCAACCAGACGCCCGACACATCCGTCTAAGAAGGCTCGATCGAACATTTAAATTTAATGTTCCGCGTGATATTCCGCGTCATCAGGCATGCTTGATACATAGACTTTGTTTAAACGCGGCTTTCACGCGCAAATACTGACATTTAATTGGACAGATGGACTCACCGGAATGTTCAACTTGTGGCATCCCAGAGACTGTGGACCATATATTATTGGTGTGCCCAGAGTATGCGAACGAAAGAAATGTGCTAGCTGCTTCCTTGAAGCGTTCAGACAAGAGGCCTCTGTCGGAGGAACTGCTGCTGGGCGCTTGGCAGGACAAGGGGAAGGGCGTCCAGGCAGTGGGTGCTCTTTGCCGTTATTTGAGCGCCAGCGGACTTGATTCGCGCTTGTAAAGCAAGCTGCTGTGTTTGTATGTACATTTCATATGCCTTCTCCAACATCGTCACCCATCATGACTTTCTTCTCTCCTTCCCCTTCCCCAGTGCAGAGTAGCAGGCCAGATTTGAATTATTCGAGCCAACCTCTCTGCCTTTTCCTTTCAATAAATCCATCTATGATCTATGCTTCCCTCTCATGCTCCTGGTTTTCGTCCCTGTTGCGCTGCCGAACTGTCACATTTTGCCCCTCAGGCGGTACGCATGTCGGCTTCACTTTAAGTCAATGATGCGGCCTTGACAAGGTCTGAGCTCTTGGTAGTCGGCTAGCCGTCGTTCTAAACTGTACTTCAGCTTGCAGTGTTTGTTTTATAGGAACACATAGAAATGGCGCCAAGAAGATGGGATGTTTGATAGCTCTCTGCATAGCAGCTTGCCAACTAGGCTCCCTCGCTTCCTTACTGAAACAGTAAAAGGCAAAAAAGAGAGAATCAGAAGTACGGAAAGGCAGAAAGGTTAACTAGGCAAGAGAGTGCAAAGCATCAGGAGCCTGTAACCCTAAACTTGAGTCTGGATTTTGGCATGGCGGGCGTTAAACGCAAAAGAACAGAGCTGAACGTAGGCGCGAAGCAAGCAATCTGTGAATACAAGCGGCAAAAGCCATCTCAGTCAATCCAAGCCGTGAGGGACTAATATCGACAGCTTGGCTGTTGCCTCGCCTCAGAAGAATCTCAAGCAGCTACTTAGCGGCTGCTTTGCTCAGTGACGAGGCCATTTTGGAAGTGGCGGTGAGTAGAGATTCGGACGCTGATTCATCGGCCAGTGAGGAGTTCGTGCTCGAAAGTTCGACCAACACAAAGCCCACCATCACGCGTGTCATGGTACGCGAGTCGCTTCAGACTGCACTAAAATTTTTCAAAGAAAATTATGATAACGAAACTGCACTCAAAATTGGCCGTGTTCTGTCAAATCTTGAGTCCAGTGTACACCGTTATCTACAAAAGCAGTCGTTAATTACAATTCTTTTTCTCAATAAAATCCTTTTTATTTATGACTCGTTATTATGGATGACTCGCTTTATGGACAGTTTTGGTCAGAAACCAAAGTGTCCATATTAACGAGGCACGACTGTATATATATATATATATATATATATATTTTTTACGAAGTTTATTTACACATATGTTAGGATGCGCTGGAGATTAGCACACCACAGCGGACAGACCAAGCTTCCTCGTCCTCTTCTGCTTATTCCGCCAAACCTCATCTTCCTTCAGTAAGGACCGCGGGAAGTGCGTGACACTGCCCCTTTCGCAGACGATGCCCGCCGGGCGAGTCTCAAGGTTCGTCACGTTGATAGAAGGGCTTCATGCGGCCACGTGGACTACTCGAGTCTTCCGAGGACGACGCCCTTGGGTGGTCAGGCGAGAGACCACAAAGTTTACTGCGCTGAGGCGTTCCAGTACAACGAAAGAGCCAGTATAGTGGTGCAACAGTTTCTGGCACAAGCCGCGCTTACGCAACGGCGTCCAAAGCCACACCAAGTCACCAGGGGCATAATTAACATCTTGATGACGCTTGTCGTAGCGTTGCTTGTAGCGTTCCTGGGAGGCTAGAGTGCGAAGTCTAGCGAGTCGACGAGCTTCTTCAGCCAAAGAGAGAGTATGCGCTAGTGAAGTTTCAGCAGGGAGTGAGAAAGGCAGAAACGCGTCCAAAGTGCTTCGTGGAGGTCATGCATAAAGAAGAAAAAACGGACTGTAGCCTGTCGTTTCGTGCTTAGCAGTGTAAATGAGTATGTTATTAATGGAAGGACTTCATCCCAGTTTTTGTGGCGGGAGTCGACATACATTGCGAGCATATTGTTAAGGATACGATTGGTGCGTTCGGTAAGACCGTTTGTTTGTCGGTGGTAAGGAGTTGAATGGAGAAGATGGGATGAACAGAGGCGAAGAAGTTCTTCTACAACTTCTGCCGTAAACTGTCGGCCACGATCGCTTATTAACACACGAGGAGGCTAATATCGAAAAATGATGGACCGTAGGAGGAACGCCGAGACATCAGAAGCAGTGGCTGACGGTATAGCAGCAGTTTCACAGTACCGCGAAAGGTAGTCTACGCACACTATGACCCAGCGGTTTCCGTTGGAGGAACGGGGAAACGGCCCTAGAAGATCAATTCCCGCCTGTTCGAATGGGGTTCGTGGTGGCGTTATAGGTTGAAGATGAACCGGCGGTGAGCAGGTTGGGTGCTTGAAACGCTGGCACTGGAGGCAGCTGGCGACATAACGTTGAGTAGTGTGACGCATCTTCAGCCAATAAAAACGTTCCTTAGTCCTGTGCAATGTCCTCGCGAAACCCAAGTGTCCAGCCATGGCATCGTCGTTCATTACCCGAAGAACCTGACACCTAAGACTTGTAGGAACTACCAGAAGAAGCCGCGCACCTACTGACGAGTAGTTCTTCCTGTACAGTACACCATCACGAATGCAGAATGAGGTCGTAGGGTTCCGGGGTTCAAAAAGCGGCGCCAACTCGTTGTCGTTCCGCTGCGCAATCTTGAATTCACCAACATCAGGCCAACTTGTGGAGATAGCAGCTATATATTCATCCAAGACCTCATTGTCGCAATCAGTAGTTACAAGTGGCAACCGTGACAGGCAGTCAGCATCACCGCGCTTACGACCACTCTTAAAAGACAGAGTAAAATTGAATTCTTGAAGGCGCAAAGCCCACCGCGCAAGGCGTCCACAGGGGTCACGAAGGTTAACAAGCCAACATAAGGAATGATGGTCCGTCACAATTTTAAATGCAGATCCATAAAGATATGACCTAAACCGTTGTATATCGAAAACAACAGCTAAGCATTCCTGTTCAGTTACTGTGTAATTACGCTAAGCCTTGCTCAAAGAACGGCTTGCATGTGCAACAACATGTTCATTGCCATTGTGGCGCTGTATGAGCACAGCACCAACTCCAACTGCGCTGGCGTCAGTGTGAAGTTTTGTTGGAGCTGATGGACAGAAGTGGCGCAGTACAGGCCCAGATGTCAAAATAAATTTTAACTGGCGAAAGGCGGAGTCACAATCGGCAGTACACTTGAAAGGCACATCTTTTTGCAGAAGACAAGTAAGAGGATATGCTGGATCAGCAAACTTCGGAACAAAACGCCGAAAATAGGAGCAAAGCCCCAAAAAACTCCTGAGCTGTTTTAACGATTTCGGCGGTTTGAAAACAAGTGACAGCTTCGATCTTTTTCGGATCACGCCTGATTCCATCCTTGTCTATGAGATGTCCAAGTACCACAGTCTGGCGTTCTCCAAAAGGACATTTCTTGGAATTGAGTACCAGACCAGCTTTCTCAATACACTCTAAGAGAATCTCTAATCGACTGTTGTGTTCATGAAAAGTAGTCCCGAATATCACTACATGGTCCAAATAACACATACAAATGTGCCACTTCAGTCCGCACAAAACTCTATCCATGAATCTTTCGAACGTGGCTGGAGCGTTACATAATCCAAACGGCATCACATTAAATTCATATAGCCCGTCTGGGGTGATGAATGCCGTCTTTTCTTTATCTTCCGGGTGCATGGGGATCTGCCAATAGCCTGACCGCAGGTCAACTGAGGAAAAATAGGAGGCGGAATATAAGCAATCAATGGCGTCATCAATACGTGGCAGGGGATACACGTCCTTCTTGGTAACAGTATTCAGCCGTCGATAATCAACACAAAATCGCCATGTGCCATCTTTCTTTTTGACTAGAATCACAGGGGCAGCCCACGGACTAGACGATTCCTGAATGACGCCCTTATGCAGCATGTCACCAACTTGTTCTTCGATTGTTTGGCACTCTGATGGGGATACACGATAAGGCTTCTGACGGATTGGATCAGCATTCCCAGTATTGATTCGGTGCTGAGTACGGAAAATGGGAATCTGTGGGGGCGAGTCCCGAGAGAAATCGAAAGCCGCAGCATGTTTCGCCAGAACTTCCACTAAATTGTGACAGTCACTTGTTGGCAAGGATTTGTTAATCATGGCAAGAAATTTTGTCTCATCTTCTTAGCATGCGGTAGGCTGGGAATTGTCTGTGCTGAGCACGGCCACTGATTTAAAAGTGTCTGTCAAAGTTGGCAAGTTTTAGACCACGCGGTAATACAACAGATTCGTTAGAGCAGTTCATCATCATCATCATCATCATCAGCCTGATTATACCCACTGCAGGGCGAAGGCCACCCATATTTCTCCACTTAACCCGGTTCTGTGCTAGCTGCACCCTCTTGACCCCTGCGAAATTCTTAATCTCATCCGCCCACCTAACTTTTTGCCGCCCCCTGCTACGCTTTCCTTCCCTTGGAATCCAGTTTGTTATCTTCAGCGAACATCGGTTATCCTCTCTTCGTACTACAAGTCCTGCCCATGTCCATTTCTTCTTCTTAATTTCCACTAGAATGTCGGTAACTTGAGTTATTTCTCTGACCCACTCTGCACGCTTTCTATCTCTTAATGTTACCCCTACCATTTTTCGTTCCATAGCCCTCTGGGTTGTCCTCAACTTAAGTAGAACTCTCTTGGTTAGCCTCTACGTTTCAGCCCCATAGGTGAGTGTAGGCAAGATGCAACTGTTGTATAATTTCCTCTTGAGCGATACCGGTAAGCTACTAGTCATAATCTGCGAGTGCTTGCCAAATGCGCTCCATCCCAATCGTATTCTTCTTGTTATTTCCTTTTCGTGGTCCGGATCTGCGGTTACTACCTGTCCTAAGTAGACATATTCGCCTACTACTTCCAGTATTTCGCCACCTAATGTAAACTGCTGTTCCTTCCCGAGGCTGTTGAACATTACCTTAGTCTTCTGCATATTGATTTTCAAGCCTACCTTTCTACTTTTCCTGTCTAGGTCATCAATCATTATTTGCAGTTCATCCCCCGAGTTGCTTAGCAAGGCAATGTCATCAGCAAATCGCAGATTACTGAGGTATTCTCCATCTACCCTTATCCCTAACTGCTCCCATTCCAAGTCTCTGAATACGTCTTCTAAACAAGCTGTGAATAGTACTGGGGAGATTGTGTCTCCTTGCCTAACACCTTTCTTTATGGGAATTTTGTTACTTTCTTTATGCAGAACTATGGTTGCTGTGCAGCCAGTATATATATCTTCCAGCACTTTCACGTACGGCTCGTCTGCCCCCTGATTTCGCAATGCGTGCATCACCGCCGAGGTTTCAACTGAGTCAACTGAGCAGTTAGTCGTCCACAAAGAAGAATGGCCATTCATGACTGAGATGATGCAGCGGGGAATCAGAATACTTTTCTTCGCGCAGTTGAGGCTGAGTGGTTCAACCACAGCGTCGAATGCATCACTGGCACAGCTGGAACTAACAACTTGTATAAACTCTGCTGACATTGCAGGAATGACTATGTCGTCCGAAACCGAAAGCGTGGTAGGATTGGTCCGCAAATTTTCACGCAGAGCAGATTCAATTCGAGTGCTCACAGAAATGTCTTCGTTGCGAAAGTTGAGAGTGGCCCCCCATTGCTCCAGAAAATCGAGTCCAAGAATTACGTCATGCGTTGATCGAGCAAGTACAGCGAATTCAGTTAGGAATGTGTGGCCGGCGATAAGAAGATTCACGGAACAGACTCCAAGTGGGTTAAGCGGTTCGCCACCAACACCACACAATGTTGCCGCACTATCCCAAGCAAACCTAATTTTACGACCAAGGCAGTTTTTAAAAGCGAGACCTATAATAGAAATGGTTACACCTGTGTCCAACAACGCCATAGCACGTACACCGTTCCCAAACACTTCAATTTGGTTCCTTAACATCGAAATGGGCAGAGGCATGGGTAAGCTAGAATCATTTGCAACCTTACCTCCATCGGCCGCACTCACTAGTTTCCCGGAGGTGGCGACCGTCGTAGGGGAGAAGGGGAGCGTCGTAGGCGCCGAGATGGTGGTGTCAGGCTACGGTCAGAGGCCGGTGATTCGTTTCGGTTCCGCACTATTCTGCGTTCTTGTCGGCTAGTTGTTGCTCTATACTCATTCCGGCTAGGTGCTCTTCTATATGAATCATCATTGTCAGACGGAAACCTTGTACGGGAGTTCACCCACTGTCGGCGATACTGCTGGTACGGACGGCGGTTGCGGCAAAAACGCGAAATGTGGCCGATCATTCCACAGGCATAACACACTGGCGGCTCACGTTCCTTCGATTAATAAGGCTCATCGTCGCTTGGATTAAATGCTTCATGCTCTGGATGTGGTCGACGAGGAGGATGAGAGTGCTCGCTGTTGTAGGCATTGATGGTGAGAGGCTGGATGTTCGGGCGATGAGCAGCAGAGCATCGGGTGTCCGAAGGAGACGTAACAGAGGGAGCATAACAGGTAGAAGATGGGCTATTGTCTGACGAAGAGGTGCCACTGCAGACGGGTGTAACGTGGCCCCCAATATCTTCATGCCTCCGAAGCTGTTCGCGGACGATCTGGCGAATTGTGTCTGCCAGGCTTGTCGTTTCAGACACATCCAAACCGGCGACAGTTGTCAAATTAGGCAACCGACCAAACTTGGGAATGATACGGCGTCGCTTCAAACATTCAAACGTGCGGCAGTGTCGTGTTACATCAGCGGTGGTATTCAAATCGTCCTTGCAGATAAGAAAGTTGTACACGTCTTGCGCTATTCCTTTGAGGAGATGACCCACTCTGTCTTCCTCAGTCACCCGAGCACCAACTATTCTGCACAGCTTGAGGTATTCTTCTATGTAAGCTGTGCAGGTCTCCCCCGGTACTTGCGCTCGTTGAGCCAGAGTCTGTTCGGCGCTCTTTTTTCGAGCATCGGCATCGCCAAATCCCGCTCTCATTTCTTTCATGAAGCGATCCCAGGTGGTAAGAGATGCTTCATGATTGTCAAACCATGTTAGCGCAGTTTCTTCAAGAAAAAATACCGCATTCGCCAACTTGGTATTCGCATCCCAGCGGTTGTATTTGCTCACCCGATTGTAGTGGGTGAACCAGTCATCCACGTCTTCCCCGGGCTTGCCATAGAAGTGCCGGGATTCCCGATAAGGTTGTGCGGTGGTCGGGTGAGCTGCTGGCGTGGGCTGCGTTGAACCATCTGCTTGCGCCATCTCCGTCTGTAGGGGGTAGACCAGTAATTCTGCTTCGGCGAAGTAGGAGAGGTTCCGTGGTGATCTGTAGCCCGCAAACTCCACCACACGTCTTAAGACGTTTATTTACACAGATGTTAGGATGCGCTGGAGATTATAACACCACAGCGGACAGACCCAGCTTCCTCGTCCTCTTCTGCTTATTCCGCCAAACCTCATCTACCTTCAATAAGGACCGCGGGAAGCGCGTGACAATATATATATATATATATACCGGGTGTCCCAGTTAACTTGAACCAAGGGTTACAAAATAATATATTTGAGGTAGGTCAGTGAAACCAATTGCATACAACTGCCAGCCTGTTTGCGCACTACAGGCAATTTTTTGTTTTGCAATTACTTAATTCACTAATTATGTTAATTTTTCTAATTTATTAAATATCGACTTTAGACCAAAAATGTGAATTGGAATGTTGTAGAGCACCTTCAGAAACCCCCATTCCATTAATTGTGATAAAGAAAGTCTCACGTGTATCTTTTTTTCCGGGCTCAGAAGAAAGCCCGCGAAATACAAATAATACCACGTGACTAGCGCATTTGTGCGCCGCGATTGTGGTGCTCTCAGTCGTGGTTTGAGCGAACGAAATCAGCTGCGGCCGTGACTCGATGGTCCCGTTGCAGCGGCAGGCAGAAATGTTGGCGATGGTTCGAGCGAGCTCGCCCGTCGCCACCGCGATTTTGGCCAGACCTGTGCACCGCAGCAGCCTACATCACGACAGGTGGATGACGATAAAGAACGGCAAATGAAGGTGCCGCGCTAATTTTAGTCAAATCAGATGTCATCTCGCCCCTTTACCCAAGCCTGTAAGCGCAGATTCAGTGGCTGATACCTTATCGCTCATCCGTTTGCCGTAAAGTTCGCTGATGGGAGAGAAGGAGAGTTTGTTAGAATCCCGGTGGTGTCGCCTCGCCGCTCTCGGTGCTACTTGCACCATCACGTGGGCCGGCTGTCAGACGCGGGTGAAGAAGCCATCGCAGGCATATCGGCCTGCCGCTTTAACGGGGCAAAGGAGACACGGCCGCAGCTAATTTCGTTCGCTCAAACCACGACTGAGAGCACAACAATCGCGGCGCACAAATGCACTAGTCACGTGGTATTATTTGTATTTCGCGGGCTTTCTTTTGAGCCCAGAAAAAAAGATACACGTGAGACTTTCTTTATCGCAATTAATGGAATGGGGGTTTCTGAAGGTGCTCTACAAGTTTCCAATTCACATGTTTGGTCTAAAGTCGATATTTAATCAATTAGACAAATTAACATAATTAGCTAATTAAGTAATTGCAAAACAAAAAATCGCCTGTAGTGCGCAATGAGGCTGGCAGTTGAATGCAATTGGTTTCACTGACCTACCTCAAATGTATTATTTTGTATCCCTTGGTTCAAGTTAGTTGGGACACCCGGTATATATATATATATATATATATATATATAGCGTTGATGACAGCACCGATTTCACCACACTCAGCGTCTTCTTCTCGGAGTCTGTTGCACTTCATCATCCTCAGCACGACTAGCTAATAACCGCTAAGTAACACAACGTGATTTCTGCGCGAGCTTTGGCTTGCCCCGCGAATGTCACAGCTTGAGGTTCATGCAGTTTCGTGCGTAGCGGTGTCGGACTTACTGGGTGCAAGCGCCCAGTTGACAGAGACAGTTCGACCTCCCACATATGCGGGATCCAGACATGAGCAATCAGAAGACAGGAAAAGCGAACCGTCGAACTTGGGTATCGGAATTCTTGGTCTACTGTCCGAGCTACTTGAATCAAAGGCACATTTCAGAGAAATGGTAGCAAGCGAGGCAGTTTCGTTAACGTCCACTCCCTTGTATGGCGATAATCAGCTGCAGCTGAATTTGGCAGGGCCAAGGTTTGAAGGATGCGCAGACAAGAAATCTGTTTGCGATTTTCTTTTTGCAATCGAAGATTATGAGATGGCAATGGCAATTTTGGACAGCGCTCTGGTCACGCGTGTGCTCCCTGTAGCTTTGGTAGGTTCCGCAGCAACCTGGAGACGTAGACAGCGGCCGTTCACAACAAAGCAGGATTTTAGAGACCGCTTTCGAGAAGAGTTTTTGCGGCCTGACTATGTCATCCGTATGAAGGACGAGCTTTGCACCAGGACGCGCGAAAAGGAGGGTTTGTTAGAGTTTTTGCGCAGTTTTCAAGAGCTGCATGAGCGGGCAGATCGTGCAGTTCCGGAGCCAGAGAAGGTGGCTAATGCCATACATCGGTGCCATCCAAGGCACCAGCCATATCTCCGGCGTCGTCAGTTCGCGGACTTCGATGACATGGCTAGAGAAGCATCCCGCATTGAGGCATCTTTCCTGGCGGAGCTCCAGTATAAACCATCTCCCCCGGCGGAGACCTGCCTTAAGCCGTCCTGTGCGTGGCCTGGATCATCGGCAGCACGCAGCCTGGTGACGCTAGGCTGCCGTACGGGGGCTGGCGACTTGCACGGGGTCACAAGCCCTCATGCGCCTCCTCAGGTGACGAGCCGATTACATGGGGTGGCAGGTCAGACGGGGCCCCGTGTCTTCTTGCAGTACGCAGGCACTGGGACTCCTTGTGTGGCAGCAGTTGGGCCATCGAAAGTCAGAACGCGCAAATCACGGACACCACCTGCAGGAACTGCCGTCTACCATGCACCTACGGGAGCAGTGTGGATGTCACCAACGGGTGTAGCGTGGATGTAACGTACAGGTGCAGCAATGCCACCTTCGGGTGTAACGTGGGTGTCGCCACCGGGTGCAATAATGTCGCCTTCGGGTGCAACGTGGGTCTCGCCACCGGGTGCAACATGGGATTCCCCTACGGGTGCAGCGGTGTCACCTTCGGGTGCTACGGTGTCGCCTTCGGGTGCAACGGTGTCACCTTCGGGTGCAACGGCGCCGCCTTCGGATGCAACGGTATCGCCATCAGGTGAGACGTGGGTGTCGCTCCCGGGCACAACTTTTCCTCCGATTCGCAGATTCAGGACAACGCAGGGGAGGGTGTTTTGGTAATCGCACGATTCAGCTGCCAGGCCGCACAGACGTGGCCAAGCGCCGGGAGAGCTGACCCAGTCACTAACTGTCCTGCCTGAATCGATCCAGGTGCCATCGACGCAGCCCAGTCGAAAAAAACTACGGAACTAGTACTTTTCTGTAGTTCTGTAGTTTTTCTTAGTATATTTCTTCACAAAGTGGCATGTGAAGGCACCAAGGCACGCCGTTGCGCCAACATGGCGTATTAGCCGGCCGATGCCGCCAGGCCTGACGCGGTTTGCCGAACGGCTAGTTTTCCTAAGTGTCACGTTTAACAGAGGGGCGGTACGGTAAGAAATGTTGCATTCTTGACTTGCTTGTCAAACTGCGCAGTATTTCAGGCAGTTTAGCTCAGTACGGCGGCGACTGTGCTTCACGACGTCGCGCGTGAAGGGCTAGCTAACAGGCATGACAAGGCGCGCGGTGACGTGACATCGCGTGAGGCGGTTTTGCGTGGTGTCGCGTTTAACAGGGCAACCGCAAGGTAAGATATGTTTAATTCTTGTCAAAGTGCGAGGCATTTCGCGCAGTTTAGCTCAGCACGGTGGTCTGCGCTTCCCAAAGTCGCGTATGAAGGGCAAGCCAACATGGCGCGCTCGACGGCCGCGGTGAGGCCAGGCCGCGGTTTTACGAACGGTTAGTTTTGCGTGGTGTCGCGTTGCATTGAACGGAACAACGTTAAAGTGAGAAATGTTTTATTATGCTACAAGCTTCATTGCTTCAGCTGTTCAGTGCTTTTGAGGGATATTGTTAGTTTAGTGGCTGTTATTTCACTCGCTGTAGAAATGCATTTTCAGATAGGTTCGGTTAGCCTGCATTTCTTGACCTCTACGTTGCAAGAGTAGCTTTTGTATCAATTTTACGAATGACAGCTTTTCTGTTCCGGACCATAACTGCTGCTCACCAAGTCTTCAGTACGCCCCCGCATGCCCCGATGTGTGCGCGGTGCAGTGGCCTTAGATTTCATTGCAACCTTCTGCATCATGTTCATTCCTTTTCCAACAGCACTGCATGGACCCACGGACTGCAGACGAAGCACGGCAGATGCGACGAGTGAGCGGTGCTGCCTTCCCCCAAGCGTCAGTACTCCTCTCTGCCCTGAACAATACAAGTTACCCTTTCTAAGGTAGCCGGGACTGATACTGTGTAGTTTATGTATAATGCCTGTTTTGTTACATATCATTTGCCATATTTTGGAAATAAACGTTATGCTATTTTTTGTCGCTACCGAAGTGCTGTTTCTCGCCTTGTGTATTTTTATTTTTCTGTATTTTGCACATCGCCTTATGTGTGCAAAGTTTTGTCAATGCATCCGCCTACATGTGTTGCGTCTCTTGTATGTTTTATATGCAGCAAAATAAATGTTCATTTCACAAAGCACTTGGCGTCTTTTCTGCAATACTGTTTTGCAAAGGCTGTGGCGCAGCTGCGTTGATGGCCAATTTAGTGAACTGGGAATCTATTTTTCATGTTGTTATGCATGCTGAGCATAAATAGAAACACTAGCAGACCGTGTAAAACCAAAATAATGCGCCAAAAGGGCAGGGAAGGACGCAGCGCATGCTAGCATTCAAATCGCGCGCCTTTCAGCAAGACCGGACGTAGTGGCGGCCGGCCACTTGGTGCGCTACATTCAAATGGGCCGCTGGGCACTATGGAAGTGTCGCCCACTTCGACGACATGTTTTCAGCGCAGTTTTTTTTCAATGCTGTTTCTTTTTTATTAAATACTTTTCTGTTGATCCGGATAAACCGGTGTTTTTAAGAAAGACGGTTTTTCACTCGTCGGGCGAGACCATGGCTCGCGGACCCGTATTCTAGAAGGCGGAGCCTTCAAAGTCTATTCAACACAAAGCATCCCCCACAATGTATCTTCCCTTCCTGCAGCAGTGCAAAACTTGAAGTTTCAATGAACACTCTACCTGCATATGCTTAGGAAGGTCGCTCAACTGCTGCAGCTCTGCCTCAGCCTGTGCAAGCTTGTTGCGAAGACACTCTACCTCGGCGTGCAGAACTCGCCACGCCCCTTCTTGGCCTTTTATGGTTGCCACGAAGATGGCCGTCTTGCCCTCGGGATCTTCAAACATAGTTGATGACAGCGGCCTGAGAAACGACGCAACCTGCATGGAGCATGCCAGCTGGGTTATCAAGGTGCTATACATTACTGATCAATATGTTTAGCTTCGCAAACCCCAACAGCTCCGAAATGACACCATCATAATGTTTGGCGTTTGATAAACATATTACTGCGCACCACAAATAAAAAGGATAAGCAACAATGCCACATAAGTAAATGTCCACAATGCGGGATTCTGTCAGGTTTGGTGTTAATGGGCCCATGAAAACGCGCACGAGCAATAGGCATTCCATCAATCGTCGCGGCAACGCAAAATTGCAACGCAAAAGGCACTTTTATTACCATTATGGGCAATTGAGAAGGATGCTCGTCCTGTCTACCTGCAACTCTCCCTTCGCTGGCACAAAGAAAAAGAAGTCAACAAGTCGCGACAGCACCCATCAGGTCTCGCCCCAGCCGCGTAACTTGGGAGCGTCCAATGAGCGGGTGCGCCCAGGAATTCCATAGGAGACTGCAGGGAGGTTCGCGCGTGGTTGCGAGTGGACGCCATGCACCCATATTAATGCGTAAGCATTGTATGGCTATGTACAGGTGGGCTTCGCATGGCGTAACCTTGTCTGAGCTTTAAAAGAACTAGTCATTATATCGCAAAAGGAATGATACCATCTGGTACAGTGTCAAGGTATGATGTCCAAGTGGCAAAATTGTTGATTTCCGTTAATTAGATTGCAAAGAAGAAGGTGAAATGGCACCAACACGCCGGTACGAGACGCAAGCACCAGCTGAACGAGTCAGGACATGCAAGCGGTTATCTTGACTTAGTCCTAGTAAGCGACTTAGCACCACAATAAAGCTCGTTATATTCTTGGTGGAGTGTGCGAGGACTGATTCTACAGCCATGCAGTCGTAACATTGGTACCACAATCGCATCTGACGCCATCTAACCAAGCGCTTCGTCACCGCCTCCCGCAGCCTGCTACGGTGCGCTTCGTCAACGGGTTCCTGCCATTTTCAGTGCCACGGACGACCACGATTTGGAGGACTGGCTGCACTCCTACGACCGGGTGAGAGCTCACAACCAGTGAGACGGCAGCATGAAGCTGACAGATGTCGTCTTCTACGTGACGTCTGTTGCGAACCTCTGGTTCAAAAACCGCGAATCGGACTTCGCAACCTGGTCCTCTTTCATCATCATCATCATCATCAGCCTGATTATACCCACTGCAGGGCGAAGGCCTCTCCCATATTTCTCCACTTAACCCGGTTCTGTGCTAGCTGCATCCACTTGACCCCTGCGAAGTTCTTAATCTCATCCGCCCACCTAACTTTCTGCCGCCCCCTGCTACGCTTTCCTTCCCTTGGAATCCAGTTTGTTATCTTCAGCGAACATCGGTTATCCTCTCTTCGTACTACAAGTCCTGCCCATGTCCATTTCTTCTTCTTAATTTCCACTAGAATGTCGGTAACTTGAGTTATTTCTCTGACCCACTCTGCACGCTTTCTATCTCTTAATGTTACCCCTACCATTTTTCGTTCCATAGCCCTCTGGGTTGTCCTCAACTTAAGTAGAACTCTCTTGGTTAGCCTCCACGTTTCAGCCCCATAGGTGAGTACAGGCAAGATGCAACTGTTGTATACTTTCCTCTTGAGCGATACCGGTAAGCTGCTAGTCATAATCTGCGAGTGCTTGCCAAATGCGCTCCATCCCAATCTTATTCTTCTTGTTATTTCCTTTTCATGGTCCGGATCTGCGGTTACTACCTGTCCTAAGTAGACATATTCGCCTACTACTTCCAGTATTTCGCTACCTAATGTAAACTGCTGTTCCTTCCCGAGGCTGTTGAACATTACCTTAGTCTTCTGCATATTGATTTTCAAGCC
>JAJIZL010028212.1:0-50190 GCA_023969395.1 Amblyomma maculatum
GGAATATTTTATAGATAGTAGTCCAAATTACACTGGATAATAATCGAACACGGAACAAAACGCCACGACACGATAGTGATAAAAAACGACTCGGTAAACGACAAGAGAAAAAAACATTTTGGAAAAAGAGGACTATAAAAATAACAAAGAAAATATTCCGGATATAATAAGTAGGGACAACAGTAACACAGAAAACACAGCACAAAAATTGTAAGCCAGATCAAGGTTTAACCAAAGGCGAAAACTTTATTCAATTAACCCACAGTCAGAGGCAAAACAATTTTCACGGCTTTCCTGTTTGATGAGGCGCCGTAGTCGCAGTGTTTATCGTTAGCGGCGGCCGTACAATTTGACTACAAACAATGAGTTGATCGCGGGCTCAGCGAAAAACAAGACACTTTCCCAGAGTGAGCGGCCGCGAGAGTTGCTCGAGAGACTACATCTCCCGAAAGCGCACTGCCGCGGGCGTGCTCCGATCTGCCTTTTTGTACTCTCAGCTGATGGCTGCGCTGCGGCCCATCATCAAAGACGCGCGCTTGCCGGTCGCTGCCCCGGAGCGTCATGTCGAAGCATTTTCGGAGGAGCGGGGAGATCACGTAACTTGCGCTTTATATGTGAGGCAGCTTGTGAAACTCTGGCAATTTTCGCCAGTATGGGCAACTGACAGCACGTAAAAGTGGCAAAATGTAGCAGCGCAGTGGAGAGATTTGATTGGGTTTGGTATATTCAGTTTATTCCTCTAGGCACTGACATATCATGGAGAAATTTGAGTATGTAAAAGGGTCAAAGTGTATTCACGTTTTGGAGTTAATTTGTATGGAGTATGATTTACTCTCCATGTTTTACAACAGGTCCTGGTATGGGAAACTGTTGGTTTTTAAAAGCGGAAATTCTATTTGCATACTGCAGTTGATTCCAGTGAGGATCGCTTCAAGTAATCCAATCCTGCTCATTTACCCAAAAGGCTTCGCGGTGACTAGGTAAAAGCAGTGCAGTGTGTTTTGTGACAATGGTTAAATATCTAGAAATTGATCAATTCCTCGCGTTTTTTTTACCCCATTATGATCCGTTGTTAGTTCGTAAAACGCGATGTGTAGTCGCACACTGAAATTAGTATTGATGGGAATTGGCTTGTTCATTTAGTTTTGTTTCTTGACTTCGTATGGGAACTGTCGCTTTGTAAAACTGGACAACTGGCGAGAGGAGAGCTGCTAGTTCCTAAAAGCAACAAGTTGTATTCGCACACTGATGTTGAAATTAAATAGTGATGCAACTATTCAGCTTATTACTTTACAAATGGTCTAGAGTGGAAGTCTGTCAGTACATAAAAATTGTGAACGGCGTGCAGACTATGCGGAGACGTAATTAACCAGCTTGTTCTTTACCAACCTGCCCTGTATGGGCATTCTTACGTAATAACGGTGAAAACTAGGTGCACAGCGCAGTATACTTAAAAGGGATTCATTTATGCACACGGTCTGTTTACCGCTTTACAGTATACATGGACACTGTAAAGCTTTAAAAATAGCATGTGCATAAATGAATAAATATATGATAATTGACGAAATTTATTTCATAGAGAATGAATTACATTTCTTACAATTTCCTGTAGAATTAGCAATTGTCAATACATAAATTTCGCGAAGTCCAGTCGAGCTGTGCAGTATATTTTGTAAGAAATATTTTTTGCCTCTTACACAAGTAGTGCAACTGTCAGTGCCTTAAAGGAAAAGCTACAAAGTCTAGACTGACACAGTAGTTATTTTGGCTAGGGATCGAATACTTCATTTTGTATAACCTCCGTCGGCACATAAAAATGGCGGAATCTAATCGCAAACTGCTGGTGATATTTAAATCGTTCGATCCCCTTCACCGCCACCAGCGCTGTTGAACTACAACCCTTACATCCTGAACGCTTTTACCTCCAGACCGAGCAGGTTTAATGCTTCACCTTGCGCATGCGCCTCCGGGCAGGCCCGTACCCCCTGGTGGCGGCACTACTACTAGACTGCGCCCCATCCTCATCGTCTAAGACGTCGCTGATCTTTAAGAAGGAGAGGACGTGCTCTAGCACATAAGGGTTGAGCTTGTCGAGCTGAGTCTGCCCATTGGAGCCATCTTCTTGCCCGGCTTGGGGGTAGTTGCACACCAATTTTCTCTTCACGATGCCGGCCAGCTGCCAGAACTGCCAGAAGAAGAAACCGCGTGCAATTGTCAGTTACACAACTGTCGGTAGCTGAGCTTCACAACACAGACGCGAAGTTTCAAGATGAGGGCCAGCTGATAAAGGAGAAACTCATTTACACACTGCTCTGTTAACGAAATTGTAAAATAAACAATCGGGATATGCTCCGGCTGCAAACTAAAAGATTTAGGCGTTAGATAAATGTAATACGCTGATAGAGAGAGAGAAAAACATTTATTCAAAGCAGGCATGAAATATTCAGCCTTAGGTGGGAAGCCGTGGATACGAGCCATCGCCCGAATCTGGTTGACAAGACTACGCTGATCATCTAGGCTGCGGCTTAATATTTCCCACCATTTTCGGCTGGAGGCGTGCTATCACGAGGGCCAGGCAGATAGGTTTAGATTGGCAGATTCATAGAAGCGTTTTACTCCGCATGCGTGGCATGATGTAAAACCTTGTGAGATTCAGTTATCCTTGAAATAATTTACACGACGCCGCTGCTGCCGCTTCAACTTGGCTCCCTTCCACGCTTGCCAAACTACTCGCCAACATGCCAGTCAGGCTCCTCTTTGTTCCATAAAGGAAAGGTTAATAGCGCAACAGAAAGACACTCACAAATAGACACACAGGACAGGCGCTGATTGCAACGTCTTTCTCGGAACACCACATACAAGCTTCGACATCCAAATGCTCCCACAATGTCAGCAACATATGCATACCACATTTACCACATTTAGGTCTAACGTACCAAACAATATTAAACAGCCCATCTTCACAACTATACAGCGAGAGAAATGATTCACTAATACATTTTGATCTAAGTTTTCATATACGAGCCTTCCAGCAGCTCACGGGCAAGATCATCCCTGCTCCTGCCTAAAATCTTAATTTCTTTGAAGTTCGGTTCACATTTTGTCTTGTTTGTTTCGCTATTAACCTTTCCTTTATGTGGCTATGCACCAACTAGCCCAGCTATCAGTTTTAATTGACTACTCCTCTTTGTTCGATGGTCTCGGCAGCCTGTCTGTCAGAAGTTCTGCACACAAGGATGCGGAATTGAATCCAAACCGCAGCGTCCGCTTTTCAATGAAGACGAAAAGCAAGCCATGTTTTGTGCTATGTCAGTACACGCCAAAGAGCCCCATGTGGTCGAAAATTACTGGCATGAAGTCCGCCACAGACTCATACGTATTCTAACTTCTACCACAAATATTTTTTCTTCCCCACCCTCTACCCAGAGAAATGTCTCAGCTGCACTACCAATGCCATCAATGGAGAGTTGTACTATATCATTCAGTTTGGGCCTGTACAACAAACACCACACGGCAACGTTTCATCTAAAAATCTCTCCACGCCATTCTCCAGGGCACAAGCCTCGGCCAGCACTGAGCCAATCAATACGCCGCCTAATGAAGCGGGCTGTGCAAACTGCAGTGGCGAACGGGACTGGATTTATTCTTTTCCTGAGGCCTCTCCCTCCAGCATCAATCCACAGACCTGCGCCAGCTACTCTAGACAGGCTGGAGGAAAGCGGCGGCACATATAAAACCTGAGTCATTTTGGAACGTTGATTCCTCATAAACAACAAATCTGTAGGTAGGATGCGGTCTCTGCCTTTAGCGGGGTGGAATATATGTACAAGTGGGGTCAAAAGTTCCCAGTCCACAGGGTCTCCTTCTGACCGGCATATTCTGGCAGTTACGATCCAATTAACGATATCAATTATATCAGAGGTTAGAATAATGCTTCTATCCTCCACAGATATTCTGATACTTGGGGTGTCATAGTTGCCTGATTATACTGCTCAGAACAGAGTCTGCGGCATGGGAACTTTTGACGGCCCCTGTACATAGCATATACTTAAGAACTAGGTTAATGAAGGAGCGGTGAGGTGAAACTTCATGAAGAGACGACCTTCACTGTAATGTGAACGGTCGTCCAACACAAATAACTATATATGTCGGGTGAAAAATTATTGTGTCGAGAAGAACTAACAAGATTCCATCTACCAGGTTGTCTGTCAGTGCGACTAGGGGTGAGCGGGGACCGCATGTTTACATTTCGCGAAATTATTATGCATCACCGCGCGGGTATGAGCATGAATATCACCCTTAAGGTTATCTGTATACGCAGCAAGTTGCCTGGCGGCAGCTGCACAGTGGCTCTTTCTTGAATCCCTACAAATATTCATTTTATATTCAGAATGTTTTGCTCCTGAATGCAGAAATTGTAGTATTTGGAAAGCGGATCTTAAACACAAAAACTACTGACTGCTCCACGTCAACTTAGGAAGGAGCTCCACCTTACCAACACAATGCACGGGGACGCTGTTGTGTCCAGTTCGGATTCCTGCCTATGAATTGGAAGATATCGAAAGTATGACTCTCGCCCTATTTGCGTGGCCTAGGCGAGGCCACACAATAAGTGCAAGAAATTTTTTTAAGTGATGGACATTATTATTTTCTGTACCTCGCATATTTATCGAGCTCCTTTCGCCCACAACATTTATTACTCGATACATCACGCTGTGATCGCCGCATTGCTACCTTAGGCCAGCTGTGCTGTTAATCTTCAATAGACGAAATGCTAGGCGAATTTCACAGAGTGTTCTCAGAACTAGGCCACCTATATTGGCTCGGTCAGTGAAACGAAACCGCTGCCCTGCGTTGAGTAACGTCGGCTACATTCCGCGTGAAAACCAGTCTGGATGGAATGTTGGCTGTGCGAATATGTGAGGATAATACAATGCGCGTGGGGACCAAGTTAGAATCAGCCATAGGTGTATTATTTCTTTACTGAGTGCGAATGCTAAATTTCACAAAATGTAGTGCGAGATATATTGCGCAAATGCGCCAACTTGTTTAGAGCTTTCGCTTTTCTCGTTCATTTTCCACAAACGATTAAGTTGTTACAATACGTACTAGATTATTTATTATACTCAACCAAGCGATGAGCCACCATAGCGTGTTTATTAAGTCTCCGTTAGAGCATATTCGCTCATCGGATGTACGCATACTGAAAAGTACTTTTTTTTTTCTGCCGGCGTACGCCGTGCTGCTCAAAAGTGCATATTATTGCAATAGCAATTCGGACCGCATACGCTAAGTATGCTCCAAATACAGACTTTGATCGGTCAATCTGAATATTACAGTGCGCTGAAAATAATGATGCACTGCTTATCCTTCTGTATTTATTCAAAGCATTTTTCGCCGCGAGTTTTTGACGTTCGCCGTGCACTTGCGGCAAGCTACCACTCGCTGTTTCCCTCTACTGTTCAACCGCGCCGGAATGTCGTGCATGCTTTAAAGCGCATTTATGATGCAATAAAAGCTAAGTAAATAAATTGATGTCTGGGCGTTCTGCTTCTATAGAACACCTGCAATAGCTTTACGCTTACAGCTGTAGAGACTTCAACAATAAATTCAAAATCTAAGTGTGGGTGTCAAATACCAGTTGACAAAATGCAAATACACAAGTTAGCCCAGTTTTCTGGTCTACTGGTCACGAGCAGGGCGTGAAATGCGAAGTCAGGATAACCGATGGTGGTTGAGGTAGTGGACTGAGCTCCAAGACCATGGAAGGTAATAGAAGCGGCAAAAAGCTCGATGGGCTGGTGAGTTTAGGGAGCTTGCGGGGGTATACTTTGAAACCAGCAGCGTAATACTGGGTCTGTGTTCGTTTGTGCGGTTTAACGTCTCAAAGCGACTCAGTCTATAAGAGAAGATGGAGTGGAGGACTCCAGAAATTCCGACCACCTGGGGTTCTTTAACATGCATTGACTTCGGACAGCCGTAATACCAGGTCTACTTGGAGATATGGCGTGTTGTGCTCTGTTGTATGACAAATAGGTACCCCAGGCAATCATGCGCCAAGCGAATAGTTCGAAATTAAACAATAAACAGATTTTATAGCTTGTTTAGATGTTTTTTTCTTTAAAGAATGAAAAACGTGGGAAATATCTATGAGTGGTGTTTTTTTCCTGCAAGTTAGCTTGAGTGTAGTGAAGTGTGCTCCTTATAAACTTGTGGAAAGTGTTCGTCGTATTTCTTCACGATTTGTGCATATGATTAGGATGTGGTTAGAATCACAGCATATCCGCACAGTTTGCATGTAGGTACATCTTGTTTTTCAAGAATATAGTTATGCGTTAAATGAGTGTGACCGATTTGAAGGCGACATAAAACGTTTTCGATGAAATGCTGTTGGTGAATAAATGATCTCCATTCTTGTATCACTGACTTCGGTAAGTGTAATTTGCTGTTTACTTCATTGTCCCATGAATACTGCTATTTCTGTTTCTTTTATTTATACGAATTTACATATTTATGCGGTATGCTTACTCTTCCTATGTTAGAGTTCCGAGCGACTTTGACACCCACATCAGCTTGTTAATTACCACTGATCTCTACATGACTCGACACCAGCAGAATTTCACTTCATGACCTTCTGTTTTAAGTCCGTATGTAATGTGTTATGCTTCCTAATACGACTTACGTCATTACTGGAGTGAAGTTCTGCATATACGGTCATTGCGAATACAGACGAGGATGAAGGTTACTGGGTTATTCGCCATCAGCTGTCGCATGCACTTGAAGCTTTAGCTACCTTGGCGGGACCAGATATTGTGCTTCGCAGCACGATCGCCTTGCACCATCCATCGCCACTTGAAGTACTCCGCACAACCCAATAAGCCTCTCTTCATTTGATGCAAAGTGCTGGGTATAACTCGTATGCGATCACCGGGGAGCTCCGAAGCCGCACGATGCCCATGGCGATAAAAAGGTAGGAAAACAGCCAGTAGCAACCCCCTCGCTGTTGAACTTATGCTGCGGTGCCGTTCGGCAGCGAGTCTTCGCCGTTTTCAGCGGGCAGAGTGACCCGGACGTTAAAGATTGGTTGGACTCGTAGCAGCGGATGAGTCATCACAACTACTGGGATCACCGCATGAAGATCAAGATCAACCTGAGCGACTTAGCTAACCTGTGCTATTGGAATTATGAGGCCAACTTATCAATTTAGGCCGCCTTCAGGGCAACGTTCGTGGATATTTTTGGCCGTCCCACAGTGCGAAAACTACACGCTGTAGAATCCTAGCGGGTAAGAGACGGGCATAAAGGCGAAACCTTCACTAGTTACATTGAAGTTGTCGATTTGTGCAAGTGTATCGACCCGTCTATGGATGATGATCAAGAACATCATGAATGGCATCAATTATGATACATTCCGCATGCTATTAACGAAGAGCCCCACCACAGTGACCGCAGTCTACAAGCTGTCAGAGTTTCGCCGAGTCATCGTCGTCATCGGGGTCGTCTTATACATTGTTGAGCTTTTCGTGCTTGCCTTACGCTCGCATGATTTAATGTAATTCTTCGCTGGGATTTTCTATCCCACCATTATTCTCGTACTGACTGCGCCCGTGTCCACGTCGCTTCCTCTGCGCTCTGGGATGCGGTTCTCGACGATGCGGTTCTCGACAATGCGCCTTTTTTTGCGCCAAACGTGTTGTCACTACCGGCACCAACATTCCCCCCAAATTTGCTGATTACTCCATGTGTATGACATCTTACGACACTGCTCCCTTTCCGCCTTCTTCCATGTTCGCTTATCGCCGCCACCTTCTTCTTCCCTTTGCTGTCATCGACATTAACTGCGGTTCCGCCGGTGTTGTGGCTGAGAATGCCGAATCTTCTGCGGTCCTATTCCTTCGTGGCGAATGCCTTTGTTGTGTTGAAGCTGCTGACCTCACCTCGCCATTTGTTGTTGATGCGTATTCCCCACAATATGTCCACGTAGCCTCTCTAACGTAGATTACCATTTCCTATAATCCACAGAGTTTGGATCTTTTTCAATCTTTCGCGGCCAGTGACTTCTACCGACTCAATCAGGGCAACTGCTAGCTTGACTGAACCAGTTCCGTTCGTGGTTTGACATTCAGACGACTTCTTTGGGCAATGCGACAAAGGTAGTCCACTACATAGACACCGGCAGTCACGTGGCTCTTCGCCAGCTCCCTTGCCGTTTGTCGCCTTCAGAGTACCACGTCATTGCTGACCAGGTCATGACATGCTTCAACGCAGTGTAATTCAGGCTTCTATTCTATGGTCGTCTCCCTTGGTAATTATGAAAATGAAGGACGGCTCTATAAGATTTTCTGTTGACCATCATCGCCTTAACAAGTTCGCCCGTAAAGACGTAACCACTGGTAATTGTGAAAATGAAGGACGGCTCAATAAGATTTTCTGTTGACCATCATCGCCTTAACAAGTTCGCCCGTAAAGACATAACCACTACCCGGCAGTGAGGACACCACCGATTGTTTACAAGGAGCCCGGTTCCTTTCATCCCTGAAGCTGCGTTCCCGCTATTGCCAAGTCCTCATGGCTGAATCTGACGAGACCAAGGTAGCCTTTGTCAGCCCTGACAGCCTGTATGAGTTCATCGTGATGCCTATCAGCCTTTGCACCGCTCCTCTTACTTTTGAGCGAATGATGAACAACATCTTACGTGGCCTGAAGTGGAACATTTGTACCCAGAAATGTGGCGCAATAAACACAATCACATGAGAAGAAACACAACACAGGCGCACACTGAGCTGTAATATGGTTCTGAGCACACACTTTCTCTTTACCACTTCATCCTGTTCTACATCGAAGTACAACTTCTTCACACACCACTTCTTTGCCAAGGAAGAAGAGGTGTAGAAGAGGATGAGTGGTGAAGAGGAATTAAGTGTTCAGATCTATATTACCGTTGGTGGTGTGCGCCTGTGTTGTGTTTCTTCGCATGCGATTGTGTTTGTTGTGCCACATTTCTGGGTACTATGCAGCAACAACTCGCCCCAGAAACTTATTTTGGAACATTTGTCTGTGGTATTTGTACGATTTTGTTTTCCCACCCGATTTTCCGAAGCACCTCTTGCGCTTACACCAGATACTGAGCTGTCTCACGGGCACTTGTGCCCAGCTTGACCTGAAGAAATGTTGCTTTGGCGGCCACAAGCTGACTATCATCATCATCATCATCATCATCATCATCATCATCAGCCTGATTATACCCACTGCGGGGCGAAGGCCTCTCCCATATTTCTCCACTTAACCCGGTTCTGTGCTAGCTGCATCCACTTGACCCCTGCGAACTTCTTAATCACATCCGCCCACCTAACTTTCTGCCGCCCCCTGCTACGCTTTCCTTCCCTTGGAATCCAATTTGTTACCCTCAGCGACCATCGGTTATCCTCTCTTCGCACTACATGTCCTGCCCATGTCCATTTCTTCTGCTTAATTTCTACTAGAATGTCGGTAACTTGAGTGATTTCTCTGACCCACTCTGCACGCTTTCTATCTCTTAATGTTACCCCTACCATTTTTCGTTCCATAGCCCTCTGGGTTGTCCTCAACTTAAGTAGAACTCTCTTGGTTAGCCTCCACGTTTCAGCCCCATAGGTGAGTACAGGCAAGATGCAACTGTTGTATAATTTCCTCTCGGGCGATACCGGTAATCTGCTAGTCAATCTGCGAGTGCTTGCCAAATGCGCTCCATCCCAATCGTATTCTTCTTGTTATTTCCTTTTCGTGGTCCGGATCTGCGGTTACTACCTGTCCTAAGTAGACATATTCGCCTACTACTTCCAGTATTTCGCAACCTAATGTAAACTGCTGTTCCTTCCCGAGGCTATTGAACATTACCTTAGTCTTCTGCATATTTATTTTCAAGCTTACCTTTCTACTTTTCCTGTAAAGGTCATCAATCATTATTTGCAGTTCATCCCCCTAGTTGCTTAGCAAGGCAATGTCATCGGCAAATCGCAGATTACTGAGGTATTCTCCATCTACCCTTATCCCTAACTGCTCCCATTCCAAGTCTCTGAATACTTCTTCTAAACAAGCTGTGAATAGTACTGGGGAGATTGTGTCTCCTTGCTTAACACCTTTCTTTATGGGAATTTTGTTACTTTCTTTACGCAGAACTATGGTTGCTGTGCAGCCACTATATATATCTTCTAGCACTTTCACGTACGGCTCGTCTACCCCCTGATTTCGCAATGCCTGCATCACCGCCGAGGTTTCAACTGAGTCAAATGCTTTTTCGTAATCAATGAATGCTATGTATAAGGGCTGGTTATATTCCGAACATTTTTCTATCACCTGATTGATGACTATACTGGGTCATAAGTCGGAAGGTGGTGTCTGCCCGATCCGGAAAAGCCACCTGCGATACCACTTTCCACAAACTGACTTCTTTTAAAGAGCTGCTTAGCTCTGTAGGCTTGTGCTCATATTTCTGGCGTTTTGTCTGCAATTTAAGAACCATCACTGCACTACTTACGAATGGTCCCACCGACTTCTCTACCTGGACCCCAACCTGCGACGATACTTTTTCTATGCTTCGACGTCTGCTACCTTCACCGCCAAATCTCCGCCATTATGACCTCCCTGCCCCTACTTAGGCGCACACTGAAGCCAGAAGCATCGGCCTAGGTGCTGTCCTCGCTCAACGAAAGCCCGGCCTTTCCGAATATATAGTTGCTTACGCTAGTCGGGCGTCAAGCAATGCTGAATACTATCACCCGCCACGGAAGGGAATCGTGTGTGTCTTATCAAAGTTTCGGTTCTACTTATATGGCCGCGACAACAAAGTCGTCACTGATCACCATGTCCTCTGCTGGTAGGCTTCCCAGAAAGCATCTTCTGGACGCGTCAGCTGGCTGGGCTCCAAGACTTCGACTTTCATGTCATTTCTCGGACGGGACGCATACATCCTATGCTGACGCATTGTCGCGCACGCCGCTGCCCTCTATTGCACCCTCGGAGCCGACACACAAAACCCCTGTTGCAGTCCTTACTTCACAGGGGGTGCATTTGGAACAACGCGGTCCGGCACGCCGCTGCCCACTCTTGCACCCTCGCAGCCGACACACATAACCCCAGTTGCAGTCCTTATTTCACAGGGTGTGCATTTGGAACAACGCCAGGATCCCTAGATATCTTCGCTCCTCGGCGTCCTCACTGCCACCTCTACGTCTTGGTTCCCGCGAGCCATTCGTCGCCAAGTTTCTAATTTTACGATACGGGACAGTCTGCTGTATCGAAGAAGCTATGGCCCTGATCACCGCAAATGGCTCTCCGTCATTCCTCGCCATCTTTGCTCAGATATTTTAGCACATCACCATGCTGAACCGCAAAGCACACATGCTGGATTGTTGAAGACATACGAGCGTCTGCAACAGTGGTACTAGCGGCGGGGTTGCACAAATTTGCCCTACGTTATACTCGCTTCTGCACTGGTTTTAAGTAGCAGAAGTCGTCTACGTGCCCCTGTGCTGGCCCGTTGTAGCCATTGCCTTGTCCCGCTTGACCCTTAGATAATCGTCGGCATGGAACACCTCGCTCGCTACGCGGAGACTGCAGCCCTGCCTATTGCTAGCGGTCGCGATGTCGCCTCTTTCATCCTACATCATTTCGTTCTGCATCACGGGCTTCATCGCGAACTTTACAGCGACCGTGGTCTTTTATCACTAGTGGCCTACAAGCTGTTGGACGCATGCCACACAATACATCGAACCACCACAACTTCTCATCCTGAAAACAACGGACTCACAGAAAGATTTTACCGGACTCTTGGCGGCATGCTCGCCATGTACATTTCTTCTGACGCCTCTAATTGGGGTGAGGTGCTTCCGTGCGTCACGTATGCCTACAACAGTGCGTCTCAGGCAACGACTGAATTTGCCCCCTCCGCTCTGTTACACGGTCGAGAGCCGTCCTGTCTGCTAAACACCATAGTTCCCTACCATCCAGACAACTTTCAAGATCTTCGCCTATATGAGAGCGATCATGACCAATAGTTTTGTTTGGCCTGTCTTTTCCGGCTGATTAGAAATTCTCAGCAAAGTATGTGGCTGTTACCATGTATTGGAGCGTACATCTCCAGTTCACTATATCGTGCTTCGCAACAGGATCATCTTGCGCCACCGGTCGCCGTCTCAAGTCCTCCCGACAACTCACTAAACCCCTTTTCAGTGTATTGATTTCTTGGCATTTCTGTTCAAAATGGAGAATTAGTGGCTTTATTGCTTGGGGCTTGTAGTTAAGGAATCTTCTAGATGGGCACTTTGTGAATATAGAGTAACAGTGTTATCTTTGGACGGATCTAATTTTGAGCGCGTAGGCACAAATAAGCATTGTCCGTCTGTCTTTGAGGGATGCTCCATTGGTCTCTACATGGAGGCTATTTATAGGGAATGTTCTGTATGCATCAGTGCGACTCTCGGATCGTCGGCCAAGGTTTTGCTGACAAGTACACGATCCATCCATAATTTAAAGAAGAGCGTACTACCAACGTTACTAGATACTTTTCCAGTTCTCAAACTCCGGCGCGCCGCCTGACGCTTCTTCGTTGCGCTACGCGCGGGGGCGCGCGCGATGCCGTTTGCCCGACCACGGCCGGACTGAATGCAGCGGCGCGCGCTCTTTTCAAAGCGCGTGCGCGTGCCTCCAGACCGGCCGTGTCCGGCGAATCGCAGCTCAACGTTGTTTTTGGCGCCAACGTGTTACTAGGCGCAGATAACGTAGAGAACTGCACGTTGCGGTGGGTGCCGGGCTTGTCCGGTGGCAGCGTGCTCGTCTGGAAGCATTTGCGCTTGTATGCGCGGTTGTCGGGCAGTGTTTGACAGTGAATCATGCCACGCTGTTTCGTGCCCGGTTGTAAAAGCGGCTACGATTCTCTGCAGTCTGTTGGAGAGAAGAGACATTTTTTCAGGCCACCCCTCGACGCTGAACGACTGCAGCTATGGGAGCGCGCAATACCAAGGCAGGACAAAAAGCTTTCGAGCTCGTGCTCAATTTGCGACCTCCATTTCCACAATGAGGATATTTCCAAAGTGTTCGAGCACAACATTCGTGGGAATTTGGTGACAATACCGCGTGACAAATGGGCACTGAAAGACGATGCCGTGCCTTGGCTCTTCCCGAATTGTCCAAAGTACCTTTCTAAACAGACACGGAAACGCAAAGCACCGACTCGCAGATCTTCACCGTCGACAAGCAAGCGCCAGAAAGAACAAGGTGAGCATGTGGCCGCAGTAGTCAGAGATAGCTCCGATGAAAACAACTCCTCAATAGACATCGACGTGCCGCTAGGAAACAGCGAATCTTTGTTTCCCATGCTATCTCACTTGGCAAAAGAGGGACAAAAAATTCAAGGTTGGTCTCTTGACATTGTTGAAAGAATGCCAGTGTTATACAAGCTCAGCATAAAGAACAATATCCCACATATGGAGATGTCTGTGACACTGTCAGAGGACTTGAATTTGTTTGTCTGTGCGAAGGGTCGGCTTGTGCCACGCAGTGTCTATGCCGGGAAGCAAAACATTGATTTGAAGTCATTTGATGATTTCAAATGCTTTATCCAGTACATGGAAAAGCTGAAGCCTTGTCAGGGATGCCCTGCTAAAAAGTACCCAAAATCTCATCGTCAGTGGTAGCAAGGAAGGAAGGCGAAACGTGGAGGCGCAACACGTGCTCTGTATTGAGCCTTAATGCTACATGTGCTCAATGCCGCACGTTAGACAAGCTTTTTTCGCAGCGGACAAAGCAGTACAAAGATGGGAAGAAAAAGCAGAAGCCTTGCTTAAAGTCAATGCGTCGCAAAGTAGTTCGTGCTACGTTAAGGCGGAAAAAGCTGAAAGAGGAACTTGTTTTAATGAAGAGGAAGCTTAGTGAAATCACAGAAGAGACAATTGACAGCACTCTTCGCGTCCTTCCAGCCAGGCAGCAGCTAGCCTTCAAGACAGCTTTCATGGCAGTCAAGGCAAAGTCCAAACACGGAAGGCGGTATGATGCCGAGTGGCTGATGACATGCCTGCTACTGCAGATCTCAAGCCCGAAGGCATATACTTTGATTGCGGACGTGCAGCTGCTACCACTCCCATCAAAGGCTCGCCTTCGCCAAATTATAAAAGGAATCCCATGCAAGTATGGCTTTAACCAAGTAGCCCTCAACAGCATCAAGGCCCATTTCTTCAACAAGAGCCACTTGAGACGACTCGGAGTATTGCTGCTCGACGAGGTGAAGTTAAAGCAGGGCATTTCCTTCAATAAGGCCACGTCTAAAATGGATGGTTTTGTCGACTATGGTGAAATTACAGCACCAAGCACAAACCAACTTGCCGACCACGCATTGGTGCTGATGTTTGTGCCCCTGTTTGAAAACTGGGTACAGCCAGTCGCAAGCTTTGCGACAAAAGGAGCAGCTTCCGGAAAAAGTCCTTGCAGAACTTCTCATGAGTGCTATCCTGGAACTGCACAAGAACAATGCGTCAGTGCTGGCTGTGATCAGTGACGGTGCAGGGAACAACAGATCTATGTGGAGCCAATTTGGAGTGTCGGGAAGACTAGAGGCCCCTCAGCACTTTATTGAACATCCATGGGAGCCATCACAAAACATTTACTTCATATGTGATGTTCCCCACATTATCAAGTGTATACGAAATCACCTCCGGAAACACACATATGGAATGGTAAGAAAAAATCAAGTGCAAATTTTCAGTGCAGTTTCACAATTTGATTCTGTTACTTTCAGGCAGGTGACCTGCGCATCAATTTCAATCATTATGTCACCCTGTATGAAACAGAAAAAGATAAGCTTGTACGGGTTGTGCCGAAGCTGACCAAAGCACATGTTGCCCCTGATAACATGCGTAAAATGAGTGTCAGTCTTGCCACACAGGTAAATCATGCCTTTTGCAGAACGTGCTGTTTTTTTTCTGTATTGGTATCTGAAAATAACATTTTTTACAGCTCTTTAGCCGTGGAACATCTATTGGGATACGGATGTACAGGGAAGCGAAAGTCGCTGGTTTGGAAGACTCTGAAGGCACGGAAACCTTCACACGGATGCTCAACGATGTCTTTGATGCGCTCAACATCAAGCTTCCATCCAGAGGAATCAGGCGCCATTCTGGAGAGATACAGGCAAGCATCTCATCTTCCCGGAGCTAACGCTTGACATACCGTCGCTTGACTTCATGGTTTAATTACTCACTCACGCAATATTTTTTCAGGTCATCAAGCAGTTCTTGGAACTCTTGAACACGACTGAGAAAAACGCTGTCGAAAAGGGCACGAAGCTGTTTGCCTCACAAATGACAACGGCGTCCCTACGTGTCACATTGTCGTCGACGCTAGACATTATCAGTTACCTCTTCAACAAGGGCGCATTTTACATATTGACCGCCAAGCTTAACCAGGACCCGTTGGAGGTAATAGAATAGCTTTGTTTCAGTTTGCCTTTAATGTTACAGAGGTGCACTATACTTACTATACAATGCTTGTTTTCGTTTTCAGCGGCATTTTGGCCTGGCACGTTTATTTGGAGGTGATGAACCCCATCCTACTGTCGTGAATTTCTCGCAGATATTTCGCCTGCTGAGCTTGTACACACCCATCAAAACAGCACTGCGTGGAAGTGTTCAAGGGGAGCCAAATGCGGTACTTGTAGGTGTGGAAGAAACATTGAAGACCGCTGGAAAGGCATATCGCTCGAACAAAGCTAGCTTGCAAAGTGAAATTGAGGCTAGGCTGTTAGAAATTACTTCGTTTCCATTGTTCCTTCCTGAACAAACGAATGATGAACACAGCTACTACAGAGGTTCTGTAGAGGACAGTGTTGTATACTACTTAGCTGGATACGTAGTATATAAAGTCGGCAAGCGCACAGACTGCCGGTTGTGTCTGCAGGACATAAGTTCAGCAACTCCAGTGGTAGGTTCCGATGCATATTTGACCACATATCGGAGCTTCAAAGAAGGAACCCTGAGGCATCCCAGCAGGAAGATGCTGCACTTTATAAGAGTTGTGAATGAATCTATTTCACTTTCACTTGATGAGGAAGGTCTCTGTGGCGACTTATTTTGGAAGGTCCTGGATGAGTTGGATGACTGTAGTCTAACACGGCTGGGTTGCGATCAGCACAAGCCCACGTTCACGTGCCAACTCTTATATTTTTTTATTGTAACGCGAATGCACTTTTATGCAAGGGATGTGAATAGCCGCCTAGAAACCAGTGAGAAAGTCGCCATCGCGAGTAAGAAAGCTCGTCTTTTGTAAAGCGTTGTTGACCAATTGAAGTGTGTTTGTGCGTCCTTTGTACCTCGAAATAAATGCGCTTACGCCACTGGGAGAAGCAGTTTGCTTTGCTTATTTTCGTTTTCAGCAATTACCGTACGCAAAGAGCGGCAGTGAAATATTGTTCTAGGCAGCTTCGCCGCTCTTGCTTTCTCGAGTTCATTCCGCTCAATTATAGCCTCTTCTCAATGCTTGAATAGAGCCCTAATGAGTAACAAAGATATGGGCAACGCAATGCCACACTTTTTTAAGGCACACTACGCGATTTTCAAGGCAAGCCGCACGCGCTTCGCGTTGCGCTGCTCAGCGCGTCGGGCTAACCGTGGCCGCCGCGCCATCTGGCGAGCGGAAACGAAAAGGGGCCACGCATCGACGGCCGCCGCGGAGGGAGTTTGAGAACTGGAAAGGATCTAGTAACGTTGCGTACTACAGTGTTGTAGATGTGCAAAAGGCAGGTTCTTCTGGAGCTGCAGTATTCCTGTGACAACAATGAGTATATTTGCGGCACAAGAAGCCTTCTTGAGGTTGTTTAAGCGTTGCAGGAACTTCAGTTTCCTGTAAAACGTTACCAAAAAATTTGGCTTCATTCATTACAGTGAATATCGTTTTATTTAGGTTAGGATGGGTTTGGAATGTAAACCTCGCTTGAGTGAGAATAAATCTACTGTTTTGTGGGAAAAATTTAAATCCAATTTTATCTGCCCATGCAGCTAGTCCATTTATAGAAGATTGCAGTTGTCTTTCGCATGATGACACATTCGAGAAGGTGTACGGTATCTGCAGGTAATTTCTATAAACTAATTACATTATGGATGCTGGGTATATTTTGTTTATAGAGGTTATTTTCCCGATAAGAAGGGTTCTACTTAGGATTCATTCGTGATGTACTCCATCCTCCTGGACAAGGCTTGTTGAAAACGTTGGGCCTAGTCGCACTTAAGAATGAACGGTTAGAAAGGAAATTATTTGAGCAGATTAACATCCTGCCTCTGATACTGAAATCTGCTAAGTCACGGAGAATACCGGACCTGCACATAGTGTCATATGCCTTTTCTATAACAAAAAGGGAGCAAGCCAGTGTTCTTTGTGTATAAACGTTTCGCGGACTGTGCTTTTAAGGCGGACTAAATGGTCTGTTGTAGAACACGCTTTTTAAAGCCACATTTGTGAATGTCTAGCACTTCCAAGGAGTGAATGCAAAGTGCAGCCTGATGCTTAAACACTTTCGAATCACTTTGCAAGGCAGCTTGTGAGAGCTATGGGTCATAACTGCCAGGGGAGGTTGGTGGCTTCCCTGATTTCATGGATGGCATGATAATAGTATTCTTACAGAGAGCAGGGATATTTCCGTGTGTCCATATTTTGTTAAAAAAATTTGTAAGTGCTTCTAGTGCAGGAGTGGGCAGATGAGTGAGCCTTTCATGATGAATTTCGAATGGCCCATGTGCTGTCCATTTAGAAGCGTGTAAAACCCGGTTCACTTCTCGGACTGTTAATAAAGAATTATATAGTTCATTTGTGCTTTCGCTTGGAAGTTTTTATATTTCGGCCATGCATTTGTATTTTGCAAACCGTTATGTAAAATGCAAAGAGAATGAAATTGTGGGAAAATGTTCTACTAAAATATTTGTCGGCTCCTCTTTGCTTGTTCTACTGGGATCTGTTAGAAATCGAATTGTGAAAAGGCAGAAGCTGCCGTTTAGCTTACGAACTTGCTCTCGCAACTTTTCCGATGTGACTGAGTTGTTTATTGACGAAACAAGCTTACCAAGAAGTCATCTGAGCTTCTCTGCGGACCTGTCGACTTTTAGCTAATTCTTGGCAGCCCCGAAGGAAAGCGATCATCTAATCGTTGTAATTAGCCTAACATTCTTGACTCTAAACAAACCACATAGGTGGAAACTTCACCTTGCTTTCTGGGGACTATTTCAGTCAAAGCCAGCCTTGAAAAAGCTTTTCCCGATGATCTCAGTGTAGATGAGCTAAATGATAGGTTTACTACTTGCATTATTGCTGCAGCAAGCATAGCTATCCCACAGTCCTCAGAAGTTGTAACAAATGATCATAAGATTTGGTACTTGCGTGAATAGGAAGAATCGAAAAGAAAACGAAACAAAGCCTGGAAGATTTTTTTCAAATACCCAACTAATGAAAAGTTTTAATTCAATTTCCAGCAGGGCCCGTGTAAAATCCATAAAAAACTGATGGTGAGCTAAAAGACAAATCCAAGCAGCTCATTTTTCTTGTGCTTAGGGAGCAGTACGTGAACTTCCTGCTGTGCTCAGCAGCAGATATCATTGCACAAAATGAAATCTAAAATTTGTCCTCTCAAATCTGCCTGCTTGCTTCCCCAGAATGTGGAATTAGCATTAACATCCTCCACAAAAATATATGACTTTGGTAGTTGTTTTAAATGTTCGTCGAATTAGTAGCCCCTCCGGAGAGCTTCCATGAATGTTCTGTCACGCTGAAATAATTTGTAGTTTTTTTTAATGTTTTTTGTTGTGGCCCTAAGCTTGTCTACGGTAGTCCCAGTGCTATAGAAGCGACAGAATTTAAAATATTTTAATCTGTGTAGTTCTTTAAAAGTCCCCGACAGTTCCATTGAAATAAAAACGCCATGATTATGAACTTGTTGGTGATAAGGGTAAGAAGCCTAAGGTGGTGGGTCTTTTGGACTTATTATTGGGATTTTCTTTTATTTTTGTGCAAAGGAGGCTTGCCGCCGCTGTAGCGGAAGGGAAGGTAGACTGGGGTCCACCACTGGGCTAGAGGCGCTGTAGGTCGCTGAAGCCGCAGGTGTATATGTTTGAGGGCTCTCTTGGTGTGGAAATGTCTTGCGGTGTGCTTATTCAGGGGCCTGTGGGCCCGTTTTCACAGATAGTTAGGCAGCTTGCACTTTGTCTGTCTGGGGCGATGACGGCCTTGCCTGAGCAGCGGTCTCATCCTAGTGAGGTGTGCGCCACTGCGCACCACAATAGGGTAGTAAGAAATGTTTGTTCGCATTGTAAATGAGAGAGCAGTCTGTGCTTTTCATTTTCGTGGCCCTGGATAAGTTGTTATATTTTGTTTTGACGGTTATTGTTTGTTTTGCCTTTTTTATGAAATACAACTGTGAGTATGCGACATGTTCCCCTTGGCTGTTTGCAGAGCGTGGTACAGCACTGCAGTTGTCCGACTGATGCCCTGGAGATGCGTACTTGGCGCAAGTTTGACGGCTGCGGCAACTCTGCTAGCCGTGGCCGAATCCCTGACAATAAAAGCAGCGTCTGGGATTTGGTATGTAATGTCTGACATCTAATTTCAAGTATCCACTTCAAGAGTTGGAGAGCGCGCTGGATGAAAAAGTGAGGACTAAGTGCTTTGTTGGAATTTCTTTGTTGTCCTTTCTGATCATTATTCTGTGTACAGATATGGCGTTTGACCGGTAAGACCTTCAAGCATTTCTTCGTCATTTAAATCTAGGAAGTCATTTTCATGGATCACGACACGGGCGGTGTGCAGGGACCTATGGGTTGTGATTGAAATAGGCATCTCTTCAATCGACACTATGTTGAACAAAATGAATACTTGGCATTGTTATTGACTTCAAGCACAAGGTCACCGCTGGGCATTTCGGGCACCATGTAACCGGGCCCTAAGGCATGAGTTGGGCACTTCGATACAAAAAAATGGGGAGAAGGTCCTGGCAATTCTCTATTTCTTCACTGTGTAGGACAGGGTACATTAAGGAATATTTCGTTTTTGGAATAAGTGCGGAGTGTATTCGGTCCATCTTTTTCTTCGAACGCGATCACTTTGGTGTTAAGAAACGATAAAAATGTTTCGCTCGGCAGTGGCGTCAGCCAGCTACCATCAAGTCCTTGGGGACAGGAAAGGAATGGGCAAGATGCCCGGCAACGGAAGCTGTACACCACTACTATGACCAAATATGGGGCAACTGAGAGTAGCTGAACCACTAGCGGCTAACCATAGCCGCCAGGAATATAGAAAACCGAAGGGAGGAATAGACAGGACAGTTGTAAGATAGAAGATAGTAAAGTGTAAGAAAGATAGAGGGGAGGATTTGCAAAGGCAACAGATAATTCCCCGTTCGGGTCAGCCTGGAGGTGTCTTCTATGGGAAGCGTGCGCCAATGTGGTGCGTTGCCACCGCCGGAGGGACGTAAAGGTCCGATCACTCCGCATTGGCTGAACCGCCAAGATCCTATTTTCCTCAGACACGATGATGCAACGCACAGAAAATTGTGGTTGCTCGGGGCTCGTGGTGCCCACAGTGCATGCAAAAACATGCTTTAAAAGATGGCCCCTGGGGGGGGGGGGGGGCACGTAGCATTTACAAGATGATGGTTGCTACCTTTGTTAGTAGGCCGGTGCGTGACCCAGAAATTGAAATAGTGGCTTTAAAAAGTAACAGCCATTCTTTTGCTATTGCTTTCTCACCTGGGCTGGCAGATTAGTATGCCTGTTTTCAATATATGCTGACAGCTGACCAACAAAGTGACTGCCATGAGCCAAATGGCAAGCGACCTTTCCGTGAGCTGTGAAAATTACACATACATCACTCTCAAATATCTTTTTTTTCTGTCAATGTGAAGCGCGGAGGTTTAACAGAAATATTTGCGATGCGTCGTATGGAAAACACATTCCCGCGCTTTGATAATTAACCCGTCGCTTGAAAGGCTAAAACTATACATAGACGCGCATGCATTATCAGCTGGTAACTATACCAGGCGGCAGGGTAACTAGGCACCACTGCAATAATCCTTTTCTTTTTTTTTTCGGAGAACTTAAGTATTTTATCTTCCATTTTGCTGCAGATAATAAAGCTGGCATCATCCGCCTCGCCATGTTCTCACCCTGCAGTGATGCGTCGTCCAGTACAGGCTTTTTTTTTGCAAAAAACTGCACTGACATAATAACGGTCGAGCGCTTTCTGTGATTATACGCTCTCTTCGGGAGCTGCTGTAAAGCACGCAGCAGCAAAGGTTCGTCCGTGCCGGTTTCGGCGATAGCGCAGTAGCGTGCCTGTTGACGCTTAAGTAGCCGAACGCATTGTTCAGCAACTAAACAGAACTGGGAGAATGAAGCCATCTTATATGACAACTACAAGACAGACATACCAATGTGAATTCCGCTTCCTCATTCTCCGATGTTGAAATGTTTCACCTCAAGCACAGTGTGTCTCTATGCGGTACGCTAAATAAGTGCCTGAAAATTGATCACGGTTGCTTTATTTCACCTCCAAGCAATTCAGTTACAGTTTCACCACATCGATTATTTTTAGTGTTCGATCTTTTGCGTATGACGTAGCGGCCTAAATCCCCGAAAGCTTACGGAGTCACGCTGAATCCACGCGACAGATCGTCACCACGGACACATTTTGCAAAGCAAGTGATGTCACTCAAGCCGCTCAAACGCAACGCCCTGAACCGAATGAATGCTGAACCATGTAGCAATAAGACGCGTACCACACTGGATGTGCCTGAACACGCCCTCATCGTCGACGACCGAAGAGATCGTTTGGCACGCAGTTACCTCGTTATGGAGTCGTATGGCGCCGTCTTGAATGTTCAGTTCGGCATCTGCCTCGGTAAGGGAGCCCAGGCGCTGAACAACCGCGAGCAGCTGCGGATGCAGCCGAACCAGCTCGAAGGCCACGGCAGCGCGCTTCAGCGATGAGCCGAGGACGAAAGCAGCCGCGCACTGGAAGATTCCATAGTTGCGACGGACCTGCAAGAGTGCATTAGGAAAGATAGTCATAGTGCATGTTTGGCTTGATAGAGGCTTGGCAGGGACAACGAATGGTTTACGATGAATGAAAAGCGGTGTCCGTACTCAGAAATTTAATATTACTACAGGCGAAACTTTTCATAAGGTACATGCACCTAGAAAAGGCGGAGTTTGCTGAAATTTATGTTTGCGGATTTCGGCGACGCCTGCAGTCATCGAACTGGGCCCTATCCCCAAGTTTCCCGGTTTTTAATAAACGAAGCACCGCCTGGAAAATCTTATTTTAATTGCACTAAAAAAATCCACACACATAACAGCCAACTTATATTACAGACGCAACGAAATGGAAAACGTCAATAAGTGTTACCCGATCTGCCTAGCAATGCTGAAAGCGGCCAGTAGGTGTGCTCGAGTCTTCTTCGGTGGATATTTTAGGTTATCTCAATGACTCTGAATTCTCGCTGAACGTACTGCTCGACAAACTGATTAAATATTAACTTTCGGTGACATTGGCCGAAATGATAGAATCGCTAGGAAGCGCCAGTCCCACATGACCTCAATGTTTTCCCTGCAGTACGTTGACACGCAGCTCCTGGAAACGATGCCTTGCTTTTAAAAACAAGAGAAGCTGCTGTCGGCGAAGCGGATGAACGATATATAATATTGCCACGTGCCTAGCGCTGCGCGACTGCAGTGCTTGGTGCCGACGACGGTGAAGCGGTTGTTGGCTCGAGAGGCGCGCTGCTGCTGGACTCAGATCGGAACTAGAAGCCGACCTAATTCTCGGGTACTCGTCAACGTGTACCTTCACGGCTTCCTGGGGCTTGAGTCATGACACTGGTGGAGATGCTATCGATTATCCCTTCTCCTGCGGACAACCCGACGTGGCCGCCTCTCATGACCACTCCTATTCATCGTGCAAGCCGGCGGCTCCGAGGCTTGCACCCCGAGGCCTTCCCTCTTGGCGAAGAGACCCTAGCTATGGCAACGACATCGCCCGCCTGTACCATGTGGCACGGGCAGAGGCTCTTTATTTTTCGTTTCTTTTTCATGCCTCAGCATAATATATGTCCCTTCCACCCCTTCGTCCTGTCTCATTCTTCAGACCATACGTACCCCGATGCCATTTCACGGTGAGCAGTTTGAATACGCCGAGGACTGGCTAGCTCACTACAAAAGGGTCGCGACGTTTAATGGCTGGGACGACGCTGCGAAAATGCGGAACGTCTACTTCAGCCATGAAGAGGCTGCTCGGACGTGGTTCGAGAACCGCGAAGCCGCATTCGCTACGTGGCCGGCCTTCCGAAGCCAGCTCCTCGGTATGTACGCCAACAGTGACCGCCGGGAGAACGCCGAGCGTGCCCTGACATCTCGAGTTCAGCGTCCGAATGAAGGGGTTGCAATGTACGTTGAAGGCGTCATGCCTCTCTGCCATCGCGCCGACCCGTCCATGAGGGAGGAGAAGAAGGTGCGGCACCTTATGCATGGAGTCAAAGACCAGCTTCTTTCTGGCCTCGTGCGGCAAACGCCACCACCGTCACGGTGTTTCTGGCTGAAGCTGTGATTATAGAGAACCTGCTACAGCAGCGATGCAGCCGGTACGCTCGGCCACTGAATTCTATCTCCGCACTACTGCCGACTGACCGCACCGACTACAATCCCGGGACAGATCTGAGCGCCCTTGGCGACCTCATTCGCACCGTGGTTCGGAAGGAGCTCCAGCAACTCCATGGGACATTTCCTTTTCATCGCGGCACGGCTTCTCTGGCAAAGTCATCCGTGAGGAGGTCTAGAACGCACTCACGCCACCGATAAGTGCAGTCGTTCCTCCGCCACCCCCGGGCCGCACCCAGCTGATGCCTTATGCTGATGTTACACGCCACCCAGCCCTGCTTCCTACCCCTTCGCCTTACATGCCACCTCAGGTCGCTGTGCATGCTGCGGAACCGCTGCCCCTCTGGGCAGATCGGCGCCAGGCTCCCCGGAAGACTGATCTCTGGCGCACTCAAAATAACCGCCCTCTCTGCTACCACTGTGACGAGGCAGGTCACCTCTACCGGCGGTGTCCTTATCGCCAGATGGGCCTCAGAGGATTTTCTCCGGAAAGCACTCATCCACGGCCTGGTCAGCGGCCACAGGACATCGCCGAGTACGACACCCGTCAACGTAGTCTGCCCCATTCTCCTCGTCGTGAGTCGCGCTCGCCTTCACCTCGTCGTACTTCGCCCTCTGGGCCACGTTATACCGCTGCACACCGTGGTTCCTCGAGCCCTCGTCGCGAAACCTAGCTCCGGCGACCTCTGGGGGCGAGGCCACCGCACACAGATTCGTCGTAAAGCTTCCACCGCCGCACCGCCCGCTTCACTGTGACCTGCCGTCGACATTGGATCGCCCCGACGCCGACCACCCAACTGCCATCCAGCTTCCGCCGCCACACCGCTCGCTTCACTCCGAACCGACGTCAACAGGCCCTGGTCTTGGCCGGGTCTCCCTGGACATCCCTGTAATCGTCGACACGCAGGCGATCAGCGCTTTAGTTGATACGGGAGCCGATTATTCTATCCTTAGCGGGCGGCTTACAAGGACACTGAGAAAAGTGATGATGCCATGGAACGGACCAAACATACGTACGGTAGGCGAACATATAGTTGCACCACTGGGTATGTGTACGGCCCGGGTTACGATGCGAAGCTGCACATTTCTCGCGATATTTCTTGTTCTACGCGAATGCTCTCGCGATGTTATTCTTGGCATCGACTTCCTTCGTGAGCACGCTGCCACTATAGATCTTCCGAACCGCTTGGTGACGTTATCCGCCAAACTGGCGACAGAAAAGCATGAGTACCATGGGTCCCACTCCAAGCTGCGAGTCGCCGATGATAGCCTCACAGTGCCACCACGAGCCAGCATCCTCGCCAGAGTTGCCTGTGACCAGCCACATCACGGCCTCCGGGTTGTTGAGCCTAATGTCTCCCTGTCATTCGGCTTGGGAGTTTCCGTGGAAAAAGGCATTTCTTTCTTTCGTGGCAGAGAGACGGAGGTGCTTGTCACCAATTTCCCCAATGAACATAGACATCTGGTTCGTGGCACGGCCATTGCTAACGTCGACAATCTGCAGGAAGTCGCCGAATGTTTTGCTTCCGAGAAAGCTACGCCTAGCGCCGAACGGGATGATGCCGTACACGCTGTCGACATCAATTCTAGTCTTTCCTCCGCTGAAAAAAGCAACTCCATGATCTATTGCTGGAGTTTCGTGCGTGCTAAAGTGCAGCAAACGTCGGTCATTAAACACCGGATTATCACGCATGAAGGCACTCGACCTATCCATCAGCAGCCCTATCGTGTGTCTCCTCGGGAGAGATACGCTATCCAACAGCAAGTCAAGGAGGTGCTTACCGATGGCGTCATTCAACCTTCAAGCAGCCCATGGTTGTCGCCTGTAGTCCTCGTTAAAAAGAAAGACGGAACACTTCGTTTCTGCGTTGACTACCGGAAGCTTAACAGTATATACGAAGAAGGATGTCTATCCGCTGCCACCGATCGATGACTCTCTCGACAGACTTCACCGAGCCAAGTACTTCTCCATTGACCACAGGAGTGGTTATCGGCAAATCGAAGTTGATGAGAGGGACCATGAGAAAACTGCTTTCGTGACATCAGATGGGCTCTATGAATTCCGCGTCCTCCCATTCGGGCTCTGCTGTGCTCCTGCCACCTTTTAGCGGATGATGGACACTGTGCTCACAGGTCTTAAGTGGCAGACGTGCCTTGTTTATCTCGACGACATGATAATCATTTCGCCGACGTTCACGGAACACCTGCGCCTCCTGAGAACTGTTCTCGAAGCCGCCCGGTCCGCGAACCTTTCTCGCAAGCCTCAAAAGTGCCACTTCGGGTTCACCGAATTGAAATTTCTTGGGCACATTGTGAGTGCTGATGGCATCCGAGCTGACCCTGAGAAACTTGCTGCCGTTGCTTCCTTTCCCGTCCACGACCGCGAAAAAAAACAGTCCGGCGGTCTTGGGGGCCGTGCTCCTATTATCGCCGCTTTACCAAAAACTTCGCAAAGATGGCCAGCCCTCTGACTCTCCTGACTCGAGATGACGCATCATTTTCCTGGGGCGCCGAGCAGCAGATTGCTTTTGATGAGTTATGACGCCAGCTCCAGTCACCCCCGATCCTGGCACATTTCGACGATGATGCAGACACAGAGCCACACACGGATGCGAGCAACGTCGGCCGTGGTGCCGTTCTAGTTCAACACCAAGACGGGGTAGAGAAAGTAATTGCCTATGCCAGCCATGTACTTTCCCGTGTTGAGTGCAACTATTCCATCACTGACAAAGAATGTTTGGCGGTAGTATGGGCCGCTGCCAAGTTCCGCCCTTACCTTTATGGCCGACCGTTTCGTGTCATCACTTACCATTACTCCTTGTGTTGGCTGAAAAACTTAAAGGATCCTTGTGGCTGCTTAGCACGTTGGGCATTGCGCCTGCAGGAGTTCGATTTCGATGTTATTTATAAGTCCGGCCGAAAGCACACCGATGCTGATAGTCTGTCCCGCGCGCCCGTCTACCCTCCTTCGTCAGATGCCACCGACGACGATAGCTTTCTTCGAGCAATCATTACGTCCGACCTCGCTTTCAAACAGCCTGCCGACGCCGAGCTGCGACTGATAATCGACCATCTTAAAGGTGGGCACCCTACAATACCCCGGTATCTTGCTCGGTGGCTCTCGTCGTACTGCCTCCGCAATGGGGTGCTTATAAGAAGAATTCTACTTGGAGTGCAAACACATACCTGCTAGTCATACTGGCTGACCTAAAGCATGCATTTCTCCTGGCCTACCACGACGAACCAACTTCCGGTCATCTTGGCTTTACACGCACTCTAAACCGAGTCCGGCAGAACTATTACTGGCCACATCTTTCTCCGAGCGTTAAACGTTACGTACAGACCCGTCGTTAATGCCAGCGGCGAAAAACACCCGCGCTCAAGCCATCCGGCATGTTGCAATCTATCGAGCCACCCCTCACACCCTTCGAGCAAGTGGGCATGGACCCTTTAGGCCCATTTTCTTTATCCTCGAACAGACACAAGTGGATCGTAGTCGCCATAGGCTACTTAACACGCTACGCTGAAACAAAGGCCCTCCCCGAGGTACTGCCGGCGAAGTTGCTCGATTCTTAATGAACG
Organism: Amblyomma maculatum; assembly: GCA_023969395.1. Lineage (NCBI taxonomy): Eukaryota > Metazoa > Arthropoda > Arachnida > Ixodida > Ixodidae > Amblyomma > Amblyomma maculatum. The sequence continues at coordinate 27,243 of JAJIZL010028212.1, forward strand.
ACATTGTGCTCAGACACGGTGCACCGTCAACCATCATTACTGACCGAGGAAAGGCGTTTACAGCTCGGCTACTGCGGGACACCTTAACTGTCAGCCATACCAAGCATCGCACAGCAACAGCGTATCACCCTCAGACAAATGGCCTAACGGAACGACTCAACAAACCTTTGGCGGATATTATGGCAATGTACAGCGACGTCGAACATAAAATGTGGGACGAGATTCTGCCGTATGTCACCTTCGCCTAAAATAGGGCGCCGCAGGAAACCACGAAGTTTACGCCATTCCCTCTCGTATATGGCAGGGAGGCCCGCACGATGTTGGACGCGATGCTCCCGTACGGGGATGAAGTAGTCGAAACCGATGCCGCCCATTTCGCTGAACAGGCCGAGCAAGCCCGTCAGATAGCCCGCTTTCACATCAAGGAGCAGCATGCCACCGATGCTCGACACTATAACCTTCGGCACAGGAAAGTCCACTACGAACCAGGGGACCAAGTGTGGGTGTGGACGCCCGTGCGCCATAAAGGCTTGTGCGAGAAACTGCTCCACCGGTATTTCGGACGCTATAAAGTCCTACGCCGCTTAAACAGCCTTAATTATGAAGTTTATGAAGTTATTCCAGATGGAACTGTGACCGTCAGTTTTCGGCGTCAGCTGCATTAAATTGTGCATGCGGTGCGCTTAAAGCCGTACTTTTCGCGTGACTGAGCGCTGTGTCAACGTCGCGTTTCATAACATTGACGCTTCCTGCAGCGAGACCTTAAATTATTGTACAGTTCACCTCACACCTTTTTTCTTTCCTCTCACCTTGTCATCGGGACGATGTTTTTCTTTAACGGGGGGAGGGGGGGGATAATGCCACGTTCTTAGCGCAGCGCGACTGCCGTGGTTGGTGCCGACGACGACGAGGCGTTTGTTGTCTCGAGAGGCCTGCTGCTGCTGGACTCTGTGATCGGAACTAGAAGCCGACCTTATTCTCTGGCCCTCGTCAACGTGTACCTTCACGGCTCCCTGAGGCTTGAGTCTTGACAATATTAAAGGAGATCAGTTAGCATTTTATGCCGTGTAAGCAGCAATATCTTGGTCTTTGTGTTTGGGGTTTACCGTCTGAAAGCGACTCGATCACGCAATGGCACAGGAGAATATGGCTACTGCAGGGCTACGGAAATTTAGACCACCTGGGGTTCTTTAACCTGCACTGACATTTGCCTTTTGCCTCCACAGAAAAACCGCTGATGAGGCTGGGATTCAATCTCACACGCTTAGGTACAGTTGTCGTGCCACCTAACGACTGTGCCCCCCGGATGGCTACAGCAATATCTGTTTCTAAACAGTGAGCAAACAGCAGTAGCACTGAGTTGCAGTCGTCGCGATCGCCGCATTCCTGGAGAAACATTAGGTGCACACGGAAAGAACAGAATGATGTCCTATCATCCCTAAGGACTCGTTCATGAATTTGCATAATAAGCAGCACAAAAGAAGCTTCAAGCAGAAATCAAAATAAAGCCATGGAAGACAGTAGCCGCGCGCTGCGGCTGTGGGCAAGTCCAAGAGATGACGGCGAAGGCATCGCGCCGCCGAGCAGTCTGACCTCCGCCTGACACTACTCCGATTTTTACGATGTGGTGACACGAAGACACTGTATGCTCACACCAGCCCGTCGCTGACCATCATCATATGTCGGCAAGGGCAAAGAGAACACAGAAAGTGAATTTGCGTTAAATCTACAAACCGACATCCACATACGAAGGTCGGTGACGGCACCTTTATGTATCGATCACGCGCGGTGTTGAACGGACTGTGGTGGCGTTCTAATTTGCACTCTGTTCTGTTGTCAAGGAGAACATCGTGCAGGCAAGAGACAAGTCAATAGATTGGCGCCTCGTCTAAGGAGCGACGGTAAACCTTCTGCAACGGTATAAACGTCTTTCACATTAGTCTTTGCTGCGCAGTTTAACGTCTGGTGTTTGCTCCAGTGAGACATTCGTAAATTTTTAGCGCTGTCCTCTCTGCTGTCACAACCTAATAAAGGGCAAAACTTAAAGCCACCTAGTACAATAGTCTTGAGTCATATTGAACGTTTAGTTAGTCTCTCACCAGGTTAATGGCGTTCAGCCCAGCTTCATCATCCGGCCATATGTGCACGTCGATGGAAGTGAGCGTGTAGCTACTCTGTAGAACCGTGGCCAATTTCTGCAGAACCAGTCTGTCTCCTCCTCCGGCTAGCGCCACCTGCAGGCTCTGCACGTGGAGGCTGGAGGCCAGCCAGTTGCAGAGCACGTCCACATCTCTCTCGCTCACCAAGAACCCTGTGAAGGCGCGCATGTACTTGCATTTCCTCTATATTTAGGCAAATAAAGAATGTAACCACATGTCGCATGCAGCACAATTCAGCACCCAGACAATGCTACCAGATAACAAAATGCTGGATACTTGGTAACCGATCTGTTACACAATGATGACGGGAGGTATTAAAACAAAACCACGCGCGTAGCATTTTGTGGAATTTTTAATTAAGGTAAGTACCTAATACGTTCTCATTCTCAAGTTGAACTTTTGGAGCAATGGAGAAGCCAAGAACTAGAACCTGTATGTGCCCTCAACGCCTAGAAGAAGGAGCGATCGTAAAAGCGCTCAGTGAGACACTGGTAAAAAAGTTGCTACAAAGTATTTGCTTCAAGAAGCTACGTATTGTTGGATTACGTAAGACGCAATCAAACCAAAAGCGCAGTAAAGATGCTAAAGTTTAGTGGCTCTTATAGATCTCGGAGCTTATTAATACAACATCAGCGACCCACCATCACCAGGGCCACTATTAGGATGGCCCTGCACGGGGTTGCACACTACTTGTAAGGAAGGGGTCATTGCAAGGGCTACTCTCATAGGTCTCATAGGACATGATGACGGCTCTAGGAGTATATAAGAAAACTGCTGAAGTGGAGACCGTGCGGTGGAAGTGAAGCCACACAGCGCCATTTTGTAGTGGACAAAAGAGCCGGGCAGCCGTACGCTAGGAGGCCGCAAGCCGTTTCGCGCAAAGTGTCGTACTTTTTGCCTCCAAAACTTCATTTTCACACCCTGATGAAACATAGTTCGATTATGGGTAGATTATTAATGCACAAACCGTGTGAATTCGCCACCGGGGATCACATTCCAGAGGTCAGTATCAGAGCGCATCTCTTTGAAATAGGCGTGAGGTCCGCTTTTTAAGCGATAGCTTACGCAGCTCGCTCGGTCGAAAAGCCGTTAGCGTAGTAGTAATAGTAAAAGGCGCATTTGTAGCAGTAATGTTACTAGCAGTCGAAGTAGTATAGCAGCGCTAGTAGTAATATTAAAAACTGTAGTAATAGCAGTCGCACTAGTACTGCACTAGTATGAGCAATACCGGGTGTTCAAGCTAACTTTAGCCAAGGGTTAAAATAAAACATTTGAGATACGCCAGAACATCCAGAGCATGCATGATGTCCAACCAACTCGCCGAACAAGCCACTTTGGCTAATTTCTTGCGAGGGCGCTCTGAAAAGCTTCTGCGGTGTTACTTTGTACCCTACGAGGTGCTCCGCCGCCTCGGCGCGGTGAAGTACCAGGTGCTACCACAAGGGACTGTTCGTTCCTATCGGCAGCCGAAGTATGAAATAGTTCACGTCGCCAGAATGAAGCCATATTACAATCCTTAAACCGTTTTAGGGTCCAAACCAGAGCCAGAGACACCTGTGTAACTTCCCCCGCTTCTCTATTGTTCCCCTACGTTTGCGGTATCGGGTCGATGCCTATTGGAAGGGGGCAATTCCACACCGCTATCCATCTTCTGGAGCCACCAAGTGGCCGAATGTCTTGCATGTGGTAGAAAGTTGTCCTCGTCTATCTCGAGCTTCGCTTCATTTAAAGGGCCAGCTCGGTTGTTCTGCTGCTTGCCACGTGTGTTGGTGATATTAAGGACACATTATTCCTTGCCACATCGGAAGTTAGTTGGTTATATTGGGGTTTATGGAGGAAAAGCACCCAAGGCTATGCTGTACGAAACACAAGGTTAAACCTGATGATAGATGTTAAAGTGGTGTATCTTGATTAGTGTAGTTTATTTAAAATGTTGGCATCTTAAAGGAACTTAAAAATCTCCCCAGAATCAAGGAGTGCTGGTTCACCTAAAAGGAGCGTAGGGTGTAATGGGATGTGTTATTTCTTTATAAAATAATGTAAAATACTTTTTCCTCAAATCTTCTAGTTCAGAGCAGACAATTAAGATGTTAACTGAGTTCATCACCGCACCTTCCGCTGAGCAGTCTATCTTGTTTTGTCAGTAAGAAATTGAGATTGAGGCGGGCTTTTTCGATGCGTAAGCGTCAAAACATTATTTTTTAAAATGTTCCTTATGTGTACAGAATTTCTATTCAAATAAGGGTTTTACAAAATTTAATTTGTTGCTTACTTGTTCATTTCATGTAGTTTGTCATTTACCTCTCAATATACTGTATACGAGCTTTAAACAATCCCTATGTCGCATGCTCAATTGTCTATTTGACCAAATCGGGCTTGTGCAGCACATACATCTGCTTTCTCATTGCCCTCAATTCCAACGTAACTAGAGAGCCCGCAGAACTTTGTTATTTTTTCGAGCTTTGATTTTACCTTTGTTGCGTATTCTGGTTCCTAGTAAAGATTCTTGAGCATTTGTGTGTTGTAGGGCTGTAAGTAGGCTCAAAGAATCTGTGTAGATGATCCTGTTCTTGTTTTTTTTGGCTATCTCCTCTACAGTGACACATGCGGCGTAAAGTAGGGAGTGAGAACCGAAGCACAATCCGGTAGTCGCACTATTGTTTATTAGTGCCTTAAACTACTGCCCTTCCTAGGTGTACTTCTGTTTTTGAGACGTCTATATAATATTCGGTGTAAGCATAATATTTTTCTTGGACTGCAAAGAATTCTTCTCATATGTGCTCCTGTAGTGTTTTACTTTCCTGTAGGTGTTTCAGTGAGAAGTCACTTACTACAGGGAAGGTGTACCATGGTGGTAGAGGGGCATTTCTTGGTGCAATGTTAGGTAAAATATCAAGCAAGTTCCGCTCTTTGCATTTATCTTTTATTACACCCGAAGGTGACATGTCAAGTACAGCAGTACAAACCGCAAAATAAACAGCCTGATAGAGTTTGGTGTGTTGAGGAATAGTGTTTTAGACAGCCATTTGGTTACAATGGTGTAGCAGAGATGTCTCGGGAAAGAACGGATTTTTAATCCATATGTGCACGTTTGTGCAGTTCTGCGATCCTCTAATCGAGGCTCATTTGAGCCCATATAGACTGGCTACAGGGGGTGTTCTATATGCTCCGGATGCTAGGCGCAAACAGAGATTATGAATAGAATCGAGGAGTTTCATGTTTGTTTCAGGTAGAACGATCTTGCAGAGCCATATACTATGCCCTCTTAACCTAACTAGAAACGAATAACAGAGGCATAGATTTGCAACAGACATGCTCGATCAGACCCCCAACAAAATCTGTAGGACATTAAGGGTCGGGCAGCACTCTGTTTCAGGCTGTTTACGTGAGGTAGAAATGTGAGCTTTTTTCGAATGTAATGCTTAAAACTTTGCGTTGCTGTTTGGCTGGCAGTGGGGGCAGTGGGGCAGCTCAACCACCGGGATCCTCTTTTCCTCAGACACGGTGATGCCACGCACGGCTAAGCGTGGGTGCTCGGGGTCTGTGGTGTAGCACAGTACACACAAACATCTGCTTTAGCAGATGCCGCCTGCGGGGGCTACATCAGAAGTTGTTTCATTGTATGGCGGATTGCTTCGATCGGTGTGGAAATACTCCGTTTCAAAATGAGACTGGCATGTCTGTGCAGAATTTGCTTTAGATGTTAACTTTTGACCTCTGTTCCAAATGTGTCACTTGGGATGACTTGGTGTATCGTCAGAAACAAGCAGTCTGCATAGGTTCATGCATCGCACCAGTCTTGAGTGATATTTTTCTTGCTTATTGTGACAATTTGGTTCCTCAGGTATTCAGGTTTGTAGATGATGTTTGGTGCTTTTTAACCATCATGAATGTAACTACGACTAATGTAGCAGAACTACTTGCTGTTTTAATGATTCTCTCGACGCACTAACAGTTACGTATGAAAAAAATGATAGATGGCTCCATTAAGTTGCTCGACGTCAGACTTTTGTTCTTTCCACAAGAAACCTGCTGGATGTACCAGCCCAGAGGTAACAAACAAAGGCTTGCTGTCATTTAGCTCCGGACATTCTAACTAGTGAAGAGAGGAATTGTCAAGCTATGTTTTCAAAACGCTCTGAAAAAATTTTTCCCAACAATGGCCTATGATAGATTTAGCCAGCAAGTGGATAGGCTCACAAACGCAGGGTTTCCATATCAGATGTTAATCTCGGTAACAGAATTGGCATGCTCAAAAACCTTGGTGACAAAAAAACAGCAGCCAGACAGGCAGCAGATGGAAGAAAACAAAAGGCAGTCGTGATTCCATACATCCACAATCTGTCGAATAACTTGAAGAGAATTGGCGCACGAGTGCAAACAAAGGAGATTTTTTCCGCACCAGACAAGCTTCAAAAGTGGTCCAAAATAATAACCTTTCGAGGAAGGAACGTCACTGGGTGTGAAAAGAAACACAAAGCCCTTGGGGTCGCATGAGAAAAAGCAATTGTGTATTGGAATCCGTTGACATGTGAAAGGACATACGTCGGTCAAACGGGGCGCTGTTTAAATGATAGGATTCGTGAGCAGAGTAACAATTTAGAGCAGAAAAGGAACGGGAATCTTGTTGACCATTGTCAGGAATGCAAGTCTGAAACGTGCTTCCAAAAGACGGAAGTAATAGGCCCGAAGCGAGACCAAACAATAGGTGAAATTATTGAGACAGTAAACATCGCAGATGGTACAGAAACATGTGTGAGCACCACTTTTCTAGTACATCATGAGAAAGAAAGGGCTTCTTGGAAGAGAGAGGGTGACATTTTATGTCTCGCGACGGATCTGGATGTCCACTTTCTATCACACTCTGTGCATATAAGGACATGCTTCATGAATAAAACCTCAGTTGTCACTTCAGAGCAATGTGTTTGTTTTTCTATAACAGGAGCTCTGCGTCAACTAGTCTTCAGGTGATTGCGGCTCTTCCCAGGCGACTTATTGAGCGCCTGCCAGTCGAGCGCTGCACCAGGATGGTCCCTTTTTGCCTCCCTGAGTATCTAGCGCTGTTTTAACATAATATCCAATCAACTCGCCCAACAAGCCACTTTGCAGAGAAACCACTTGCACACAGCTGCTAGTCCCCTTACACACCACAGGCATTTTTTTTTGCAAAATTAGTAATTAAGATAATTTTTCTTATTTACCAAGTATTGCCTCAGGAGACTAAATGCTTTTCAATGTTGGAGAGCACTTTCTGAAACTCCCCTTCAATTTATTTACGATAAACAAAGCCTCCCGGGTATCGCTTCTCCGAGCTCTAAAGAGAGCCCGCGAAATATAAAAAAATACCACATGCCTAGCGCATTCGTTCGCCACGATTCTGGTGGTCGTAAATACGGGACTTAGCAAAATAAAATTGTATCATGATAACTTGTAGTACAAGGGATTGGCGATTGATAGGAAGTTAAATTTGCTTTGATGAGTTAACGTGACCATTCTAATTGATTAGGTAATCAAATAAACAATCGAAAGAATGCAATACCGAAACGGTGTTTAAAGATGGGAAAATGCCCGGAATGAAAAGGCAATGCTTGTTGCTGCTAATTAATGGTTAATGAAGCTTATTGATGAATTCGTAACTGAAATAATAGAAAAAAATGAAACTGAAAAGGGCTGGCTGCTTTCAGAAACAAGCAAAATGACAAGGTTACGAATTCAGCTATCGCGAAGCATGTACGGCGAAGAGACCGCAATGAAATGCACTACTTCTCGACAACATTATGGACATGTTAGAATTAGGGGGACAGGGTATACGACGCGAAAGTGTATCACACACGCTAACGATGTTTTTAAATTTCAAAATAATATAATATTAACAATATAAATAATTGGTTCACAGGAAAGGCGCAGTATCTGTCACACTTGCTCTGTGGACACCTGACCCGCGCCGTAAGAGAAGGGAGGAAGGTGGTAGTAAAAGCGGAAAGAGAAAGAGGTGGCGTAGTGTTGGCTCAGGAGTAATCAGGGGATCTTTAACGTGCACTGACATCGCACAGCACACAGACGCCACTTCCTTTCGCCTCCATCGAAATCTGCCTGGTTCGCATCCGACTACACCGCACAGTAGTCGGGTGTATTACCACTGCACCACCGCGGCGGGCATTTTGAAATTTTGTAATTTTGATTTCTGTAATATTTAAAAGTTTTATACATCGATAATACGCAAAGAATGGCTTTCAATTCTGAGAAATATGATACATTTGAGTACAGTTTTTATGTTTTATATATTCCAAAGGTTTCATCAATTTCAATTACACACTAACTTTAATTAGCATCATCAAGCACTGGTTTTTCATTGAACAACCTGACACCTTCGAGCCTCCCTTTTTCCAAAGTTGTCTTATTCTAATTTTTTCACTTCAACAGTTATACCATATTGAAATTAATTTCGAACTCTTTATCGCGTACCACACACTACTCAATCATCAAACACAAGAAATGTTTCTTGTGTTTGAAAATATAAGAAATACACAGTACCGGCTAATACTACTATAATATATACTACTATACTACTATTTGCTTTACTTGCTGTTTTATGTCTGATGAACTACATTTAGTCGGAAAATTGCTGGAATGTTGCATCGACTCCGGTATCAATTTGTTGTGCTACCCGCTATATGCCCTCCACAAGACGGCGTGCGCTGGCTTCCAGCCGGTACATTGGTAAGTATACAAGGCTTCCAATCCAATAGATTTTGATATTCCCCTTATATGTTTAATAACCTATAACGTTTACACTACCACCACGCCCGGTCGGCACCAGAGGTTCCCAGGCATCTAACTAAAATTTGCTTTAGACTCCGAAGAAATCGCGCATTCTATGATTATGTGGTCAAACTTGCCTCTCGTACCTTACAGTGTTTACACGCATAATATTCTGTACCGTCTACCTCAACATAATATCCGCGCGAACGGTTCAAATCTTTATTTGTTGTTTTTGATAGCCGCCGGCATGCGGTACAATCAGTTACTCCAGCGAATCGGGATGAATATGCATTCTTTATTTGTTCATGCTCCCTGTCGAGTGATGCTGCTTTGTCATTTTCTTTGTCGCCAAAGATACGCCGATATGTATCTCGAAGATTCCGGCCACTTCTGTGAGCTTCCACAATGTTCCTAGTTATACTAGTCACCGTTTGCTGCTTTGTCTAGATGTTTCCTCACTGCCTTTAAACTGAGCGTTTGTCTGTGCTACGAAGCAGTAATTTGACGACCAGCGAGCACGTTTGCTGCTGTCGCCGCCGCCGAGTCGTTGAGTTCTTTAACGGGCAAAAGTCAGCGCCGTAATGATTTGATTTCAGCGTTATTAAGCATGTCTTCTGTTTTGTGAATTTCAATAAATACCTAAAAACTGGAGACCATAGCAGGAACTGCATTGCAGAAATTTGAAAACCTGAGCATTACAGCTGCACATGGTACTTCGCGTGTCCCTTGTATAGCTTTTGCTAGCAACGTCAGGGCTCGTGGCGCACGGCGGAAATTCCCTTTCCTTAGCCCGGGCGCTCATTGCATTGCTTCTGCAAGTGTGGTACGTTGGACAGCACATCGCTCCTACCGCGTAGAGATCCCTGGCGCGGGTTCACTGCAGTGCTCCTGCAATTGTGGGATTAGACGTACGGCGTGGACCCCGTCGTATGCTCTCATAGACACGTGGCATTCGCACATGATAATCACGTGACCTTGTGGTGTCATACTCTTACACCCACCTGACATTCTCACATAATGACTGTCACGTGACCTTGCTACATAATAATCTTATAGCCACGTGACAGGTTCATGCAACGATAGTCATACGAACTTGTGACGTGATACAATCATGGTACAGGGGCAATGTAAAGTAAGGCTAACAAAGTAGAGCCTAGGCCCTTCGTTATCCGTATTTATTTTCGTCACGCGGTGGTAGCAGATACACCCTAGATTCTCCCATGATGCATTCTAGGACAGCTCTAATGCCGTTTTCTTATCACCCAACTAAAAGCGCGATGAAAATAAATTCGAACCGCAGAGAGCCTAGGCGTCGCGATGTTCGCGTCTCTTTCGATTGCGATAGCAGGTGACATTTCCTTACAATTTAACTGTCACGTCAAACTGCCATAGTCACGTGTCGTACTCGATGACCGTTATGTTATTAATGAGACAACTGCCAATGAGTAATGTCCATGGCTCCGTAAGGGTACTTCACCACACTACTCTTGCGACCATGAATACTGACGTCAACTGATGACGTCGTATCCAGTGACACATTTCGCGGATACTTCCGGCAGCAACATAATCCAGCGAGGCTTTCAAGATCATGAATGAAATATCTTGCGAGGGCAAATTATCATAGGTATGCACATTATACCCAAGGAATAGCTGTGCGATGATATAAGCTGTTGGAATGGTGACGGCAGAGCTCAGTTTGCTCTATAAGCGATAGGTACAAGTGACTGCGGGATGAATGAGCATGATGCCATAACAACCTGATGTTTTAAAATAGACGGGAAGAACTTCGATAATCATTAAGTGCGTGTTTTACTGAAACCTAATCCACGTTTATGTGTTCCTATGATTCCCGAAGAGGTAGATATTCTATGCAGTCATTATCGGCGTCTATAACCATTATCAACAGGCGCCCGCACCATTGCTAGGCTTGAAGAGTTCACGATCGTTAATAAATGCTCTGTATTTTTCAACAGTAGAGTCGGTACATCAAAGCATTGCCCTGAGCATGACGAATGCGGCGGTAGACGACATCACCAGTGTACTGCAGAATTTCACCACGTATCGTTATTCCGACGTTCGCTCCAGCTTCCTGGACGCAGCCAATAAACGCAGCCACAGAAACAGAGGTTTGAAGCCTGCCGACTCGCTCCGCCTGTTCAAAGCCATATGAACTGGTCACATAGTGAAGCTGAACTGTTGCCCGCCCCATGGCTCGAATCCGTTTTACCAATCGTGCTCATATGTGCGCCAAGCCAAGACTAGTGTCAGTAGTTTCGCTACAGACCCAGTACATTTCTCAGGGTAAATGTAAAACTCAAGTCAATGCATACTTCTCTGCTATCAAGATAAATGTTTCGTTCATTGGCTAGTAATAGTTTCGCACTGAAATGCGTGACGCTGCTTATTCACGATGGCTACAAGAGAATTGCAGAAAACGATGTCATATGTGCAGGCAGCCTCAATACACTATTCATGCGAAGCCACGATTGGCATGGGAGCTTGGACAAGTGAGATAACTGTTGAAAAATTGGCAGTGATTTATTTCATTCCGAATCCTGCGGACGGTAAGCAGGATGCGCGCCGCTAGGCAGGCGGCTGAAAGTTGGCTGACAGTCAAACTGCGGCGTACGTGCAAAGCGCCGCAGCTAGCCCAATGAAGCTTTCGCGTTAATATGACATTACCTGCTTGTTTTAAGGCCCGTTTCCGCGGCGTAATACATCTAGTTTGCCGCTAGACAACGCATGCAACATCAAGCTCATCTGTGGTGCCGTGTAGGATGAAACTGGCTTTTAACACAGCAGCTGCCACGTATGAGCACTATACACTAGTAAGCCCCCTCACAAGGTTACTTACATTTCAAGCTGAGCTCTTCGATGCTGTTGTTCAGTGAGATGCCTTGAATGATGGCATGCGCTAGTGGAAGCGATGTCGGGAAGCGCAAGTCGAGTCGCCTAAGACTGCGTGTCAGCGGGAGGTAGGCTCTCAAAGCCTGTGCGATCTTGGGATGCACGTGTTCTGCAGAGAACACCACTTCGAGCGAGGACAGGTGATCTCCCGCACATGTACAGCTCATTCGGCATGGGTGGCGCAGCGACGTAAACAGATGGTTGATCCTTAAACGGGGCCTGTGTTGCAGTGCACTGCCGAACAAGCTTATCACCGCAGCTGACCAGATGTCGGTGCGAAGGCTCAGCCTGGAATCGTATAGCAGCCTTAAAATGGTTGAAAATAGAAGCTAAAAACTTATCTTACTCTTTTGACCCCAAACACGATACAGTTCGCCCGAACTTAACGTACGACAGCATGTTTGTAAACAGCCACACGTATAATCAGCGGAAGATGAAACCAAACAATAAGCAAGCACGCAAGCAAAACGCAGCCAAACACTTTCAGGAGGAGAGTGGGAAGAAAATTGAGCTAGGGTTCTGTAGTAACGGCGGTTGTGTTAAACTGTTAGCAGATTTCGCCTATTTTAGCCAGCCGATATGTTGTTTTTATGCTATTTTGTCTTACAAAGTGCGTCTTTTAACCATTTAGGTTGAAAGTACAGTTCTGAAATGAAGTTAGAGAAATGTATTTGCATCGATTCAACGTTCTCGACGATTTCACGCACTCTTCTACGCGATCAAGTATCATGCACTAAATTGTTCTTGAAGTGTTTTGAGGTTCGTCTTGAGTATGCGGCGCTCAGTGGTGGTTTATGATGGATAGCTGAATAGATATGCATGTCGTTTATTTTGAAAAGGGAAACGCACTTCGGGCTTCATAATTGGCTTCAATTATTTCACCATGGTACAAGACACCATCCTCAATCATTTCAACCTAGAAGATCCGCATGCAGGGCGGAGAAATTTTGCTTCGAATACCTGTGGGCGCGCGGTGACATTGGAGATTGAACACAGTGCCTCACGAATATAAGGGCAATGCTCTTCTTTGAAGCCAACGCTTGGAAATAGTTTTACGAAGGTTACAGTAAAGGATACACATCGCCATATATTTCTATAGGTCGAATTGTTGACCAATACTGCTAAAGTACAGAATAAAAATTATAGAAAATAAATATCATTTTCAGACTACAATCAGGCTTCTTTCAAGTATTTCTCTCTGTTATTTGGGGTGCCTTGAAACTCGCATTCGAAAAACCGACATGACTAACCCGTCACTTACGTGCCTAGGGTCATCGCTCCCAAGGTGCCGACTACCAAGAGTGATAAAGTCAAGGGAGCAATTTGCATGATCCCAAGGCTTGGAATGTGCAGCTCCGTCGGTGAAGTGCAGGCGATAGCCGTCAATAGTAGTCGCTGCATCTCTTGGGTGGAGAAGGCGAACTTGACGGCTAGGCGGCGTAACGAGTTCGTCGTCTCGAGAGCGCGCACCAAGTGCTCGGCATGCCAATGTATCCGAGGGTCATTAACCTGCAATTCATTGAAAAACACCGTGTGCTACATTGCTATGTGAATTTTAGGCATCACAGAATTTTATAGATTTGTTTAGGCTTCATATAATTGATTTACAGAATTGTTATGCTTAATTTCAAAGATGTCGAAATGCGGCCGCCGTAATAAAATGAAAGCCACTGCCTGGATTAATGATTTGGCTCTTGGCGAGAGTGGCTGATGCGATCCATAGGGGAGGTCCAGCGTGCCAACTTCACTAAAAAGAATTTGATAGTGTTATCGGTCCCCGTTCGCATCGCCTTCTCATGATCTTCAGCCTCACAACGACAACATATTTCCCATGACACAACACATTTTTGTATTTTGTACAGGGTGAAATTTTACTCCTGCCTTGACTGTAGCCAGCAATCAAATAACCTCCATTTGGCTATTTTTTCCCGATAAAGGTTTGCAGCCTGTTTTTCTCCACTTTCCATAAACCCAATGCTTTGAAGACGATGGATGGATGTAGAAGGCTTTGAATCGGTCGGCAGCTTACGGCATCTGCTGCGGCAGCGGCGTACTATCGAAGGAATTTTACAGTGAGCGCCGCATCGCAAGTAAGCAGAGTTGAAATGTTCTTTGCTACTAGCCTAACTATTAATTCCGTAATGAGGTTTTGTAGACGTCATTAAACATTAGCTGACAGTCATAAGGCAATGCATAAACTAGGTCCATCATTATTTGGAGTGAAGCAACGTGGTTCTGTGACACTACCATTGAAAAGTAAACCATTGATGGCATGCAGAATGTGCAACACTAGATTTATTGTGAATAAAGGACTCATTGATAGGATACCGGTGCAACGCTCAGTGCGGCAGGGCCGTCAACTGTCACCATTGATCTTCAGTGCACATAGCGAATGTTTTGCGGGCGTGTTCTCGGAAGTAATTTAATTTCTGGGCCCGCGCTGTAGTCGTGTGAAGTGCGAATTCTAGCATACGCTGATGATATAGCCATATTCAGCGTAGACAAGGAAAGCGTTAGTCAAGCAGTGAATAGGATCAAGGATTTTTGCAAGCTTAGTTGGAACGCTGTGAACGGGCATAAATGTTTGTGGTGGTGGTGGTATGGGGAATGAGAAACAAGACCTCGAATATTAGAGAATATTACGTGGTTATCGTCTCCAACAAAATATCTGATGCAAGTAACCCATATGGGGCAACACAATTGTCCATGTTTGCTTACGCGACCACATCCAATTTACTTCTTGCGGGCAAAGTGTGGCGTATGATGCAGGCTTGGCACTGTTCAAGGGTAAATATCTACAAGATATGCAGGGATTTGGCAGTTTTTATCTAGGCTTCAAATTATGTGAAAACAATACGAACGAGCCTATTTCACCGAGGAGGTGACGGTGGATTGTGTTTGTCACATTTTGGCATCAAGTTGTGAACCGTTTCTTATTTGTACAAGATAAATGATCCTGACCCGTTTGTACGCCCCGCTTGTCAATTGCGCATGTCAAGAACTTTGCCAATGTTCGTGGCGCGAACTGCTTGTTACTTCGCTGGTGGAACGAGTGGTTATTTTTGCATAATCGCTCCAGCAGCACGGTTCTTTTGTACCCGATCTGCAATGGAATATTTAACTAATGTCTCCACTAAAAGGCTCTACTGTGTGCCGGTCGTTATACTATTCTATGCCGGGTAAAAATATTGAGACGTAAAAAAACTGCTTGTACAGCCTGCTCTCAAAAGTTGTTGTTTTTTTTTAATTGAATGTAGGGGTTCTGCTTGTGAATACATGGATGCCGGAAAAATAAAATTTTGTGCCATGAGGTGTGAACTGTATTTTGTGCAGACAGCCGGAGACTATTGAGCATGTGTTTATAGGTGGTTGGGATAGGTTTCTCTTTTGCAGCGAGCTTTGCATAAAGATTTCCCTTTAAACCCCCATAGAATTCGTTTCTTGGCTGCAGAAAATGACTGTTTTCCTATAGGATAATGCTACTAGGCTTGCATAGGCTATGGAAACGCCGAATGACTGTTCGCCATGCTGATTTCATATCACCCCAATCCAGGAGTTTTCGTGGATTCTATCGGACAGATAATAGAGGGTCTACAAAAGTAACTCTGGTATCCGTGAACAAAACGCTGATTCCGCGCTGGCAGTCATATTTTGATCGCTTCATCCCTCAGCTCCGTGTCCGTCCGTCAGTGCCCGCCGTTCTTTCCCCTCTTGTCACGTTGTAACTTAGTGTGCTGTGCTTGGATCGACCTTTCGATGTCAAGAAAAGACACTACCTGGTCAAGGGACCTCTCCTCTGTTCCTGGCGGTTTCTGTCAGTGATGCCTAGATGCGTATTTTGACAGCCGAGGAGTGGCGGGGCCAACCGGAAGGGCTGCTGAGTACAGTTACAATCTGCTCTGCGAATCGGGCATGCACCCCTCGTTGATCCGCGTAGAGTCATCCCTATCCATATACAGTAACCAAAGTTTTATAATGTTTTAAGATTGTTTTTTATTTATTTTTTTTGTCTGCGAGCCTTTGCTATTTACTTGAAAGCCTATGAGAGACGATCGCGAGTTTGCTTGGGTTGCGCATCACCGTCACTTCGGAGAAGACAGCGAAACTTATCCGTGGATGCTTGCTGGCTTTCCGTGTCCGTTTCACTCTTTTTGACTGTCCGTGCTGAACTCTGAGGAACCGAAGTTGCCATCTGTGTAATTTATTATTTGAAATAATTGAGGGAGGTGTTCAAAGGTGTCAAATGGCTCAGAATGGGAAGACAATGTTCGCTGATGCTGAGTATTGGTGTATAAAAATGTGCAAGAAGTAAATGAATTATCAAATAAAGTAAATAAATAATTAAAGGAATAAAACAAATGAATATAAGGAAACTAAAAACTAAAATTTAAAACGCAAAGAAAGAAAACATCGTCTGCGTGCGTGCGTGTGTGCGTGCGTGTGTGCGCGTGCGTGCGTGCGCGTGTGCGCGTGCGCGCGTGCGTGCGCGTGTGTGTGCGCGTGTGTGCGCGTGTGTGCGTGTGCGCGTGCGCGTGCGCGTGTGTGTGCGCGTGCGCGTGTGTGTGCGCGTGCGCGTGTGTGTGCGCGCACGTGCGTGCTTGCGTAGAGACGCTATCTCATCACATTCTTAACTGCTTCACAGCGGAGCTCAAGTGTCGCCCTAATTGTTGTACAACAATAGAATATAAATCTGATTTTATGGACACAGCCAGATGCACCAATCACTAACACTGTGCAGTAACGTGAGCTGACTTTTCGAATTTCGTTACAGCCGAGTTCCTCTTTACTGGACCTTCCCATGTCAGCGCTTGCATATCAGATTGTCTTCAGATACTACTATTTTACAGAAGAAATAAACAAGAAATCGGCATATTTACAAAATCAACTGAATTTCAGGTGACAGCTGTCAATTAGCGAACCATCGGGCGACTCGATAAAACACATAGAAGTGAAACGCAAGCTTCATTGTTTTATCGGTCTCGCTGGCAGGTATTTATAGGGACAGAATACAAACCTGACCTGCGCGTTCTGGACACGTACCAGATTTTGCACGTCTCATCAGGCGATAACACTTTTCGAAACGGGCTGGAAGTGAGCATATTACGGCACACTAGTGAGAATGTCATATTTTTCTGCTTTACAAGACGCCGTGCGTTTTGCAGCCGCTTTTGAAGTGTGAAACACGCAGTTCGGGCGCCCTAGACAATCGTTTTGCTCTCTGCACCAAGCACTACCATTTCGTACGACGGTGAAAAGTAGCTTCGGTAATCATGGCCTTGTAAGTCAGATACAGAATGGCGAATGCAATCTACGTACAAAAGGTATTAAACGAACCTGATTGCACTATACATTCTTTATAGATGCATTGCTCCTTCTCCCTGCCCTCGATCACAGCATAAGCTTTTGCGTACACAAGGCACCATAGCACGAAAACCAACCTTGCTGATTTAGGTGATATTACGTTCTGTGAGCTAAACCCCAGTCAGAGGGACGTGCAGTAATGCCTGACATGATGAAAGTGACGCCTGTAAAGCCGATTAGGATTGAAAAAGAGCGGTCACATACACACGTATACCTTGATTCCATGCGGCTACGACGGTTCGCTGGCTGCAGAAAAGGCACGCAGCAACATGCTGGCATTCCGAATAGAGCTTGGTGCTAGCAGCGACTACTGAGATGTTAAAAAATGAAACAATCGCATTCCAACGCAGCTTGCGGTGCATGCACGACTTCCACGAAGGCGCACGTTGGCAGCACCCTGTGGGAGGCGCGGACGGACGGATCAAAGCATGGCCGCCGCGCACAGTCTGTTTCTTTCACTAGATGGCGCTAACTTTTGTAAAGCCTCTTTGAAACTCAGTCTTGTGTACCTGAGTTTATCAATGTTCTTGAAAAAGTTATTAATTTGAGAGTTTAATACTTAGGAGTATTGCAGGTAAAACGGTTCATTTTTTGCGAAATCGACCAGCCTGTGTTGGCTGTGAAATAAAAGCAATAAAGGCAAAAAACATTTTCTGTGGAACAGTGGTTGCGTGCTTGCCTTGCACTGCGAATGTAGCGTGTTCGACTCCGCGCTTTTCCGCAGAACTTCATTGTTTGTGTTTTGGTGGGAGTTAAAGAACGCAATGAAGAGGTGATGTAGTGGAAGGCCCCGAAAAAATTTCGACCACCTGGCGTTCTTTAGCTTGCACTGACCTATCACAGCACAAAGACGCACTTGTGTTTTGCCCCATTGAATCACACTCGCCGCGGTTGAGTTGGAAACCGCAATATCCGTCCAGTAGCTGAGCGTTTTAACCACTGAGCCTCCGCGGCGTATCCAGTGATGATGCCAGCGGTGACGACCGTCCAAAGACTGCGCTGGCAGTGGCGATGCGAGCTCAGACTTTGAACGGTCGTTTCGGCCTGTGCGCTCGCTGTATCTAATGGTCTGACTGCTGTAACCAGCGCCTGCGATGTACAGTCTGGTCTAGATGTCATTTTTCACACTATCAAGGGTAACGTGCGTTTTCCTTCCAAACGATATTCGAGCTGCAGGATAAGCGCGTGTCGACTACCACATTTTAGTTACACGCACCGCACCACATCTAAAGTGGGGAGCTCACCGATGTTACTTTCGCGACACGCCCCTTTTGTTGAGCGCTTCAGTTGATACACCATCGTGGGCGGTGTATGAGCGCATCACTCGATACACCGCCCACGAAACCCCTCCAGAAACCTACCTGGACCGATAAGTTCGGATATCCGACGCTGATTTTATATACACAATGAAATCAGGAAAAACCGTGACGATTTTTCACAGACATATATGAGCATAAATCAAAATTTTGACTTCAGGAAAAAAACAATACAAACTACCATAGCTGAGAACAATTTACGATGGGCAAAGCCTGCGATCCCAAATACCCATGCTTTTGAACAAAAATAAGGATCTTGTCGTTATTGAACGGCGTGCATCACTTGGTGTATTTAAACGTACACTGAATGAGATGTGGAACTAAGTGTGGTAATTAAAACTGTCAGCGATGTCAAAAACAGTAGAGCATTTTGAGTGCCTGTTACTGTTTTTTTTATTTTTTTATTTGTTCAGCTTTTTGAGTGCTTCTTACTGTTGTATTTTTTTATTGTTAATTTGCATCCTTGAGTGGAAAAAACAATTTCATCTGTACCGCGCTGTTTTCCCTGTGTACAAAGTGTATGGGGCTCTGAACCTGGTCAGGTGCAAGTAGGCACCTTTTGTTCGGGGTCATTTAGTTTCTGTATAAGAAAACTAAGAATAAACTTCAAACATGCCACGTCCAGAAGGCTGCCGACGCCTCTGCTGGCAACCGGTGTCATCGACACGTGACATCGCTATCGCTACGGAAAGGCTATATCTGCAGCCATCTCAACACCCTCATCAAGGGCACAGCGCTGAGCCTGCCACGGTGAGCTCATTGATATTACTGTTGCAAGCTAGCTTTCTCTACCGCTCTCACTGCCTCCATTGCCAGACGTCAGCAGGCCACGTGGCATGATCGTGGCAGTCGCTGTCGACTCATAATTCTCCTTTGAGGTGGGAAGTGAACCTCTTGAATATTTTGGATTCCGAGTCCGAGACAATATTGCTAAGCTAAGCATGTAGCGTAGCATGCTAAGCTAAGCAATAGCATGGGTGAGAGGAAGAGGAAGGTTGCAGTGGTACCGTATGTGCACAGAATTTCGCATGGCCTCGGAAATGTAGGCAACAGGTATAATGTTGATGTCGCATTGACCGCCCCGCTCAAGATGAAGAGGATCTGCCCGGCTATTCAAAGGGAAAGAGAAGCGAAGAAGCAAGAATTCGGGGTGAAACATAAAAACCCATATGTTGGATGCAAGACAGGTGTTGTGTACGGGCTTCCACTCTCTTGTGGAGCCAGTTATATAGGACAAACAGGACGGTGTATTAATAAGAGACTGCAGGAACACTGGAAAAACTTGCAAGTGGGAAGGACAAGATGTTTCTGGTATCACATTGCCAGTATTGTGGAATAATGAAGAAGGAGAAGTGCACTCCTAATTTTGACAGTGTTAAGATTTTGTATCGCCACAAAGAGAAGATAACGAGAGAGATAGTGGAATCGTATTTTATTTCAACTGACTATAAGGGTGTCAGCAAGACTTCTCTTACTCTTTCAAGCAAAGAGGTGTCTTCTTTAAGTTATTTTTTAAAGTAATTTTTATGCAGCAGGTGAACCCAGGGGTTGTTTCACGTGACTGTTTCGTTTTCTTCACGTTTGTTTTTCTGGGCCTTGGAGTAAAGGGCTTAGGCTTAGTTGTGAGTCAGCGCTTGTACTGTGGCTTTCTTGTTTCTTGTCCCTTGTCTTCCTGTTCGCGCTGTTTATATTAACCTGATGTGTAAGCCTGGGCATTGAAGTTAAAGTGTGAAAAGTGTTCATGATAAGTTTTACTACATAGCTGATCTTGGCGACGCTAGTCTGCGGCAGGCCTTCTGCGCCAACGTGGATCGAGTCGTCTGACTTCGGACTAAAGTCTGACGTCGATTGTGGACAAAAAAAAAAACACTTTTAGGCAGTCCAATTCTTTTCAGACGCGGTCGCCGCGGTAATACTCGCCACACACCAGCACAAATGGCAAATCAAGAGTGCGATGTTCTGCAACGTTTGCTGACTCAATGGGGCAGCCGGAACTGTGCCTGTGGGGCAGCCGGAACTGGGGCAGCCGGAACCGCCGCTGGGTGGCTTTCAGTGGCGCCCTTACAGGCGGTGCACGGGGCGTAGTTCTCTTCCTACATATTTTTCTGTTTTCAAAAGATTAGTATAAAATGCTATTTACCGCTTGTATGTTGTATCTACTGCAAAAAAAAAAAAGAACTCCTGTAATGTGTGCTCACGTGGAGTTTACTTATTATGAAATCGTGTTAGCGAGAAGTGGCATGCATTGGGAAGCTGTACCTTTACGTAAATGGAGTCGGTATCTGCACAACACTGAGAAGACTATCCAGTTACTAATATATCTAATTCTCTGCCTATTTCTTCAAAGCAAAATAGTAGTGGTCTGACGGCATGACGTTCGTTGCTGAATAGAAAAGACACCCCAGGCTATATTTTGTTGCTATTTTTTTTTTTTTTGCTGCCTTAAATTCTTGGATGTACTACCCTTTATGATTGGGTCGTATTACGGCCGAGGACTGGGGGATAGCAAGATGAGCAGCAGTAACGATATGGGTCGTAAAACGTTCATTTAGTTCACCCAAACTGAGGCTATCTGAAAAAGTTCTAGATTGGCTTCCAATTTTAACAATGACCTGTGTGCCAGGTGGAGCCTCCAGTGACGTGGTTTGCAAGGGATAGTTATTGGAGAAGAATAAAAGTTAATAACAACAAGCAGATGCTCCCTCTCGCAAGGGTTGTCTATAACGTCCCAGTTAATATAAATAAAAATCGCTGCCGAGCTCAAGGATGAATCTAACAGATAATTTTTCCAGAGCTCAGTGAGCAGCATGTTTGATTTCCGATGTTCACCACCAAACAGATATTCTTGCATAAAATAAAAGTTTGTAAAACAGGGCCCGTAGTGTGAGTTATCGCACTGCCCCAAAAGGATGAATGGGCATTAAAACCGCCAACTGCAAAAGACGTCTATGGCTGCTGGTCTAAGCTCTTATAGGTCATTACTGTTCACTGATAAATGTGGTTGAAGATGTAAGCAGCATATTGATATTGTTTTATCAGGCAAAGTGGTGACAGATATGTTTTGATACTTAGTTTTGAGGCTGATTTATTCGATTCCAAATCCACTCAGAATAACAATAGTGAGAGCTCCTGACAGCCTACTCGACTGCTCAGGTAGTACCAAAAGTCTATATAGTTGTTTAGAATGTTTTCCTGTTCAGGCCCTAGTTTATGTCTTATAATCCGATGGCGACTGCAGAAAAGTGTTTAAAATATTTGTTATCTCACTGTAGTTAGAAATAAAAACTCAGCAGTACCGATAAATGAGAACACCTTGTTCAGTGAGTGTTAAGCATATAGTGAATTCTAAGCTTCGGGTCTGTAAGGGCTCATTATTAGGCGGTTTCTCTTTTTCTTTTTAAAGGTGTTCTGCCGTCGGAACGGCGGCGATGAACTAGGAGAAGTGTCCATCGCCTGCTGGGAGGCGCTTAACGTCCGCAGGGCGGCTGCGGGTGTTCGAGTTTCAGGCTTCTTCCGGAAGAATACTTTTGGGCCGTCGGCTGAGAGGCTGGTGGAACCTGTTTTTCAGATGGCAGGGCAGTTTTCACTGTCTCTGTTTGGGCGGAGGTGTTCCCGCCTGGGGTATTGCCTGACCAGGAGACCGATCGAAGTGTGACGTGTCTCCCCCACATGCCACCTTGCCTTCGCGGAAAAGACAAAGGAGTTTGTTTTTCAGTCGTTCACCGTGCTTTCTTGAAGCTGACATTTTCTATTGTTTTTAAGGTTATGATTTCGTTTTCATTTTTTCATTATTGGCGCGACCTGGAGTAGTCGTACTAGTCCCGATCGCAGCGGAGTAATGCGACACAGCAGGACAGTTGCCAGAGGCATGCACATTTCCGGCACACCTTGGACATTTTTGAGGGCCACAGCACCTCTGAGCCATAACCTACATTTTAATTGAAATAGCGCCTGGGATTCGAAATGTAATGTCGGACAGTAACTTTAATGCACCCTCAGTTCAGTTCAGTCGTTCAGTCCTGTCCGACTCTTCGTGACCCTATGGACCATATCACGCCACGCTTTCCGGTCTCTCACTATCTTTCTAACATCACATAACTTCATCTGCAGTACCTCGAGGATGCCATTTCACCGTTGCGTTCGCTGCCTACCCCTTCTCCGGCAACCCTCAACCTTTCCCAACATCAAATCTTTCTCCAGCGACTCCTCTCTTCTCATCAGATGACCAAAGTAGCTGAGCTTTACCTTAAGATTTTGACCCTCCAAAGAGCAGTCAGGGTTTATGGTCGACAATATCGACTGATTTGATCTTCTGGCAGTCCAAGGAACTCTCAAGAGTGTTCGCCAGCACCACAATTCAAACGCTTCAATTCTTCGGCGGTCAGCCTTTTTCACAGTCTAACTCTCGCATCCGTACATCACAACTGGAAAGACCATAGCACG
>JAJIZL010028212.1:50290-68107 GCA_023969395.1 Amblyomma maculatum
CTCCAGCGACTCCTCTCTTCTCATCAGATGACCAAAGTAGCTGAGCTTTACCTTAAGAATTTGACCCTCCAATAAGCAGTCAGGGTTTATGGTCGACAATATCGACTGATTTGATCTTCTGGCAGTCCAAGGAACTCTCAAGAGTGTTCGCCAGCACCACAATTCAAACGCTTCAATTCTTCGGCGGTCAGCCTTTTTCACAGTCTAACTCTCGCATCCGTACATCACAACTGGAAAGACCATAGCACGAGTTATACGGATCTTAGTTGGCAGACTAATGTCTCTGCTCTTTACTAGGCGGTCAAGGCTAACCATTGCTCTCTTTCTCAGAAGCAGGCGTCTCCTAATTACATGGCTGCAGTCTCCTTCCGAGGTATTCTTGGAGCCCAAGAAGAGAAAATCTGTCACAGCTTCCACATCTTGTCCATTGATGCTCCAGGACTTGATAAGGCAAGACGCCATGATCTTTTTCTTTTTAATGTTCGATTAATTTGGAGAGTGTAGAGGTGGCAAACGTGAGCAGAAGGGGTTTCGTGGGTATTTCCCTGTCGTCTGTTCTTAATTTATTTATCTGAACCTTTGTTATATATTGTTTTCCGAGTCCCTAAAGCATTTCTTCTGCAAGAAGCGATAAAAATAAGCACGCTGATCGGCCACAGTAGAAGCATCCACCATCGTGCCCGACAAAAGGACGGGACAGGAGCTTAAAGAAGTCGTGCCAACGTCATTAGTACGCAGTAACTATAACCTAATCAATGGGCAACTTGTTGTAGTTGCATATCCCTCATGGGTAACCCTAGCTGCCGGCTAGAATGAAGAAGTCTTGAAGAGATCAGAAGAGAGGATATTTGCACGCTAGAATAGCGGAGTGTGAAAGATTCAGGGGCTGACAGGAAAAGGCAACAGCGGTCGTCCACCACCTAAGCGGTAACGGGTGCAATGACGGCCTACAACAAATAAAAATTCGGTGGCTGGCTAGCCCCCGCCGCAAGCGGTGTTGACCTGCCATCCCAGCCCGTATGGCCAGGAACGAGCTAACACCCCCACCTCCCAGGTGCCAATGGGAAGAATGCGTCAAAGTGATGTGTTGCCTCCGCCGAGAGGCCTGAAAGGTCGAAACACTCAGGATCGGCTCACCCGTTGCGATTCCAAGCACGGCTAAACATGAGTGTTTGGGTCCATTGTACCGCACAGTGCACACACATATCTGTCCCCAGCGGGGGCCCAGTTTTAAGACCAATTATTATAGGGGAGTAGGAAGTAACTTCAGGTGAATGCGGATCTACATAGATAGCCAGCAGACAGAGCCATTAATGATTTCATGCCATACCACTAAAACCAGAGTGTATGAGCCCCCTTCCCCCATATTTTGTAAAGCCATAATTTTATCAGTATTTACTATTACGGCAGCTGCCCAAGCTAAGATGCTGCAACCTATGGGCGAGGCAAACAATGCGTGTCATATTTGTCCTTTTACGGTCTTGAGATCCAGATAAACCGTTACAACTACAAGATCATAGTTAGATACTGACAACATACCGATAATTGTCTACACCTCCAAATCAGCAACGTTTTTTTCTTTTTGTACATTGAAAAAGAATAATTACAAGGGCATTTAGCGGCTAAAGTAGTCAAAGGCGAACTAGCGTTCCTGCCGTCTGCGATCCCACACTTGAAGGCGCGCCAAGAAATGCCACGCGACAGGAGCGATGGCGTACCATCCAAACGAACACTTGTCACAGAAAGTGACAAATACATCGCCTTTCCTTCAGAAGTCTCACCTTGTCTAGCGCTCCTGTCATCTGCAATCCCA
Source organism: Amblyomma maculatum (assembly GCA_023969395.1). Classification (NCBI taxonomy): domain Eukaryota; kingdom Metazoa; phylum Arthropoda; class Arachnida; order Ixodida; family Ixodidae; genus Amblyomma; species Amblyomma maculatum. The sequence continues at coordinate 52,104 of JAJIZL010028212.1, forward strand.
CTCTTGAACGCGCGCCAAGAAGCGCTCGCGACAGCCGCCGCAAAAGCGAGACACACTTTGTCCACGACAGTATGAACCATTAAAGGTTTGGTTTGATTTGCGGGGTTTAACGTCCCAAAGCGACTCAGGCTATGTGACACGCGGCAGTGGAAGACTCCGGAAATTTCGACCACCAGGGGTTCATTAACGTGCGCTGACATCGCACAGCCCATGGGCGCCTTGCTTTTCGCCTCCATCAGAAAACATGCCGCCGAAGCCGGGATTCGATCCCGCGTCCTTGGGAAAAGTAGTCAAGCGCCGTAACCACTGCGCCACCCCGGCGGGGGAGCCATTAAAGGCTTTCGCCTTAAAATTAGAGGGTCTCTTAGATGTCTCTTAAGAGAATGGTGAAAGCCTACCCTTCCTATCCCATAATTTGCCTCCCATCGTTATCCTCTTCTCGGCGTTCGTTGCAGTGCTGCATATAATTTGCTTACAGGAAAGGAAAGGCGCAGTTTCTCTCACACCTTCTCAACGGCAGTGTGTTTGGACGGTTCACCATCACTCCTGAGGCGTGGCGTTCCTTGGGGCGCGTTCAAGTGTCACTGCACATGACAGGGACTCGTTCCGCCTCGGCCAATCAGAACGCCGCAAAAGCAGGGACACACTTTCTCCATGACAGCATGAGCCACTAAAAACTTTCACCTTAAAAAACGTAAATTGTGAGTGTTAACATTTCGTAATGACTAAATGACTGTATGCATCACCACAGGATTCGCATCTTAATTTATACCTTCGAATGTTCGTTGAAATGAGCTGATACAGCACAGCACTAAATTTCGGCCACCACGGCGCGCTTCAGCTCCGCGATCGAATGGTCAACAAAGGAACTGAGCAAGTGCGAAGGTCATGAACAAGTTCTTATTTTAAGCATGAATATGCACGAAAGAGAAGTTATATGTATTCATTACTAATCTTGGCGTAATGGATGTCAGCGCCGTGCCTTCCTGATAAAGACCATGCTTTACATTTCGCTAAATCAACTAACATTAACGATGAGCAGCCTTACATTGTCACTCACGTAGTACGGGCGGCAAAAACTGGTATGCTGTTGAAAATTCAGTTCAGTGCTATAGCGAAATAAAGAAAAATTGAGGGCTAAACAATTGCATTTTTGCGGAGCAAATTCAGCGCCATTTATCTTTTATTAGGCAACCTATTGGTATACTGAGAGTATTTTAACACACTCACGCGCTTTGCATAGTAATAGTTGAAAGGTCCACAGGAACCTTCAATCTATCGAATAAGCGATATACAGGTTTTAAGGAAACGTATTGTGCAGCTGTCGTCATAAACAAATTTAAACACGGTCTAGAAAGCCTAGGCGACCTCAGTGATAAAGCATGCGATGAACAAACCAAGGGAAACACTGTACTTACTTGCTCTCTACGACGTCGCATTACGGTCCACTTGATCTCTGCCAGGCTGACCTCCTCGATGGTGGCGTTTCTTTCAAGGAGCCTGGAGAAAGCCTTTGCGTCCGTACGATCTAAATTGAAGCCTTCGACGCTAAATGTTTTCACCGTTGTGTTTCTCATCAGTGCCTCGAACACCAAGTTAGACTTGCGGCGGTGAGGAGGATGACGGCACATCACAGTGAGCTCGGCTGGTGCACCCGGACTGGCCAGCATCCGCTTAAAGCTCATGCCGCTTTTGTGGACAGGAAACGAGGAATCCACGCTGAGGCTTAAGAGGCTGGTGTTGCTTGTGAGTGCCCGCATAACCGCTGCAGGGAAATCTACTCTGTGTGCTGCAGAATATATCTGTGGAAGGAAGGATGTTTATTAGCCGTAGAATGCCACATGAATTGCTTGGCGTGGAATATTTAAGCAACCAGTGGTTAAGACTTGCGTACCACGCAAAATAAAAATATTTGCCGCCACCGTTTGATAGACGTAGAAGTGCAAGAGCGGTAGCTCATTGGTTCTTTTTTTTAGTGATTGCAGCATTTGAGATTACAGCATGATTTGCACCGCGCCTCTGCTGACTATAGTGTTTGAAAAAATCGTACAGTTTGTTTGTTTAATACTTGATGTGAGAACATTGAACAAAGAAATGTGAAACGTACACAAATTCAACACTCGATGCCGAATAAAGCGCCATGTATGGGGTATGGGAAGAAGCTGGATTTCGCCACTCTCTAAACTGTTGTTGTAATCGCCGTTACTAGAACGTTGTTTGTAATTGACCACCGCAACCTCATTTAACATGGATATCGTTGAGACGAATCGTTTGGTACCACTCGCATGCGCCTACAATAAGGGGTTCCCAAATACCCCTCTCCCAACGCGAATTGTGACAATTCTCGACCTCCAAGGGTCAAACTCGCGACTACCACATCATAGCGAGGGTAGATTTAGACTAGCAGTTTTATGCATACGCACCCGACAAACCGTTAGCAACCACTCCGGTCTCTATACTCTACCCATTGCGCTACACATTTACCCCAAAGAGTAAACAAAAGGTAGCCGATGTAGGGAGTGCATATTGCCGCAATTCATTCTAATCTGTATTTGTCCTTATCCCTGATTCTGTATTATCCCACATTGCCAATGGCCCAGTCTACAGCACCGGTTGTCTTCATGCCGGCCCGGGAGCTCCCCACCTTCCAGGAACTGCCTGTTGAAGATGCGGAGAAGTGGCTGGATCATTTTGACCGCGTGGCACCATTCAATAGCTGAAACGACGATTCGAAACTCAGGAAAGTGTACTTGGCTCTTCAAGGACCTGGCCGAGTATGGTTCGAAAATAACGAGACTTCTTTTAATGACTTGGAGAAATTCGAAGCGGAGTTTAGGATGGCCTTCGCGAGGTCTGTCGGAAAAGAAAGCGCTCAGGCCCTCTCTAATCAAGAATTCAGCTACAAAATGAGTGTCCTCGTTCACGTCGAGGAAATGAAGTTCCTCTTTCGCCGCGCTAACCCAAACGTGACGGAGGAGGAGAAAGCAAAACTGTTAATGAGAAGTCTTTGCAGTGCAGTTAGGTTCGCGCTCTTCCAGTCCTCGTAGTCATCGTATTTGCAAGTATCACCACACTTTTCAACACCGCGCCCGCCAGTGCACTAAACCATGCGATTGGTCGGGAAGCGCGCTGCGAGATCACTGACGGTGGCATGTGACCTCGCCCTTCACTCTGGCCGCAGTTCCGGCCTGGGTCTCTTCGTCGACACTGGTGCCGAAGTCAGCGTTCTGCAGTCCACTAAGGCTGAGTGTACTTCCAAGTCACCTGGACTTACCCTGCGTGGGGTCAACTAAACCTCAATCACCAGGTATGGGCACCAGTCTCTTGACCTAAACCTGCGGCGCACGTTTCAATGGGTCTGCATGCATCATCGGCGACATCTGTAAACCCATCCTCGGATCCGACTTCCTGGCTCATTTTGATCTGGACATCAGCATGCGTCGCCATCGTCGCATAGATGGCACGACCAACGCCGCCTAGACTGGCTCAAGGCTGCGGGGCTATCTGCGTCACGCAGGCCGGACGAGGCCGCCGTCCAGCGCAAGTGAAGGAGCGTTTGAGCACAATGCGTATACTAGAGCGTTCAGCTAACCTTTTTTCTTCGGCTACGCGTGCAGTATTCTGTGTAAACTCAGGCATTAAAACACATTAAATCTACACGCATCGGCGTTTTACTCACTTTATTTGTCAGAGTTTGCAGGTTCCGCTTCTTACTCTCATCCTCTTCAGACACCTTGTCTTTCAATCGTCGGAAACATTTTTGAAGAGAATGTTCGTGCTGCACCACAATACATACTTCAGCAATATCTCACTCGTGTACCCCTGTTCACATACGTCGAAGTCTGAAGACTCCTCATCACTGAGCAGTTGGAGTGTGAGTTCTGTAGCGTCTTGGCGCTAGTTTTGGACCTTTAGAAATTCTGCTCTCTTGGAAAACTCTTCCACCACAACGTAACTGTGAGCCACAGCATTCACAGCTGGTATTTCAGTAAACTAGCCCCCCTGTCAATTTATTTGACAAGACTGTACATGCGATTATGAGACGAAACTGCAACCGTCTTGTCAATTGTCAAGAGCTCTTAGCATTTGTCGCATTTCAACCTCTTCAGAGCAATGTGAGCCCCGCCGGGGTGGTGCAGTGGTAAGACGCCCGACTACTGTGCCGGAGTTCCCGGGATCGAATCCCGGCCTCGGCGGCTGCGTTTCGATGGAGGCGAAACGAAGTGGCGTCCGTGTGCTGTGCGATGTCAGCGCACGTTAAAGATCCCCAGGTGGTCGAAATTACTCCGTAGCCCTCCACTACGGCCCCCCTTTCTCTCCTTTCACTTTCACTCCCACCTTCATCCCTTCCCTTACGGCGCGGTTCAGGTGTCCACAGAGCAAGTGTGACAGATACTGCGCCTTTCCTTTCCTATGAACCAACCAACCAACCAACCAGAGCAATGTGAACCGAGTAACCAGCCACATATGCAATGACTGGAATGGCATCCTTCAGTTTTGACAGCGCCTGCTCGTTTACAACAATGTTGAATTTTCTGATTGGCATGGCTGCTTGCATTTGAAGCTGTTTCCAATTTTGATTTTTCTTGTTGTCGGTTGCAGGTATCACGCTGATTTGCGGAAGTGTGCTCTGTAGTTGCAACTTGTTTTCACATTCATAGATTTGCCTCACAGGCAAATGATATTGCGTACCAACCATTCGTCGGTGACATCTATAGAGGTCATCTAGAAGGTCGGTCTGGAACTTCCCAAGAAGTACAAAGGACATTTTGAGGTCCTCAAATCAGTACCTTGCAATCTCAATAAATGCTTGAGTCATCAGGATCAAAGCGCAATGAGCTTCATCAGACAACTTACAGGAGTCCGCCATCCTTTCCTTCCATTCCTGCAACCAGTCCAAGAAATCGCGCAGAAAGGAAAACCTCGAGTAGAATGGAGAAGGGTAAAAGGGGTTTTGGTGTTCATCCCTTAGTCTCAGTCCTTTGAGTTTTGATGTTGACAGCTTTCCACTATTTTAATTTTTGTCTATGAAACTGGCGGTTTCTTCGTGGTGTTTAGGTTGTGCTGGGCTCCAATCACTCGAATCACTCCATTCAACTCGGATATCTTCTTGACGATGTAGCGGAGGAATGTGCCGTCTTGCTGATCTAATTGGGGGGTTCACCCGAGTGATGAACATATTGATCGAATGGTTCTTGGGTGTGGCCTGATGATTCTCCCGTGACTTCGCATGTACTTGTATGCATGAAGCGATATTGTCAAAAGTATGCAGCAGTAAACCATGAAGTCGGCAGAGTAGCGCCGTCGTTCTTTTTTTTGTTGCATCAGCTGCACTTGCTCGGTCAGCAGTTCAATGGTCTGGGAGTTACCTCCTTGCGCTGCGGATATTTCGCTCAGACGAGAAGCGACAGTCTCGCACATATCCATGTCTGAGCTTTCAGAACTTCAACCCATGGCACTGTCAAAATCCTCGACTCCCTCAAGCAAATCCAGCAGCCGTCATTTGCTGTCGACCGCCGATGGAACTAGCACTTTGGACCCGAGCAGCTTCACTGGTGCTTTTACAACGTTTACTGTCCGGGTTAGGTCGGTTTTTATAACAACATAGTATAACATAATATTTATTCCAAGGAGCCTCATTGTTACAAATGTCAGCCAAAATGACGAGTTCATTGCATTCGATGACATCTTGTTTTCATCGAGCGTAGTTTGCAAAAAGTTTTAAATCGCAAAGCTTGTCTGCTTCGTCCTCATTCTGGGCAGTAATAATTGAATCCGCGAACACTTTAGCAAGGGCAGCGGCGTCTAAACGCATTCGCTTGTTTTCTGGGCCATCTCGCATATTCCCTTCTCTCAACAGGTAGCTTTGGCAATCGGAGAATATCGTCGGTACGGCCTCAGGTAGAAGCCGCAAACGCGAGACCGACGAGTTCACTGTGCAGTCGGTGGCTTGGTCAATATACTTCCTTCTCGAACGATGTCCTCGGCTTTAAAGTGACGTTCGCAGACCTAAACAAAATAAATATGTCCTAACATAAGTACGGCTACATGAAATCGCGAGCTATGCGTGACGCATTTATACTTTACGTGAAACAAAGGTGTTGTAAGCTAAGCTTGCAACCCCAAGGGTAGAAGCAACTTGCTCGGAAAACAATAAGCAGCAAAAATGTCTCATCCTGGAGTTTGCTGACACAACCAGGTTTACCCGTGGAAGTGCACGTCTCCAAGCTTTGCTTGCTTCGTCGGCTTTAGGGAACGAGAAGACGTGCACTTTGGGTGCTGTCTTGTAATTGCCATTGCACCTCGGCACACAACACTTCCCAGGCATTTCGCAGTTTGTTCTAATTCTGCACAGCCCTGTTCGGCGCACATAACACGCGATTAACACTGATGTAAGTAGCAGTTGCCGGTTCACGCACATAAATAAAGATACGAGCAAACGGCCGTTTTTCAGCGACCACGTGCGCGTTCAAACATGCCACTCCAGCCGCTGCCGTGCCGAAGACGACGGCTCCACAACGATCACTTATTGTCACGTGGCCACGGAAGCGCCCGGCCTGGAAGAGTTTCCTCGAGATGGCGTTGGCACGACCAGCCTTTTCATCACTGGCGTTATATCGGTTGCCGCTTCCACTCGCATCCGCACGCTGATCCCGTCATGCGTGCATGTCTAAGTTCTCGCAGATTTTTCCGAGGTCATGAAGCATTGCAATATCCACCATCCACTCAAGCAAAGTATAATGAAGTGGTCCACTCATCGCAACTCGTCCGCGCCGCCGCATCGATGACTATCTGGCAATTGCTAACGGGAATTCGACCACATGCTCCAGCTGTGTATTATTCGCCCTTCGTCCAGCACTTGGGCCTGATTCACTTTCACGCATTACTTTCATTGGTTTGTCTACATCTGCTGTGGAAAGGAATTGTCTCTCCCGGGCGCTGCTAGAAGACCCTGAGTGTCAAACCCTGCGTGACCATTCCCGTGCCTTCCGTCTGCAGCTCGTGCTTTGTCTGCTTGCGACCGGATTGCTCTGGTGAGACATGTCATCGTCTCTACCACGTCCATTCATCCCGGAGACCGTTCGTCGTGCCATTTTTCATTCACTCCAAGACATCAGGCACCCAGCATAAGAGAAACACAGCGCCTCGTTACCCAGCGGTACATCTGGCTGAACATTAGCACTCACGTTCGCCAATGGCCACTCTCGTGCCTTTTTTGCCAGTCACCCGCTATACAAAGACTCCACCCCAGTCTTTCCAGCCACCCGGTGGTCGCTTTGACCACGTTCATCTTCATCTAGACTTGGCTAGGCCGCTACCGCCCTCTAACTGCTGCAAGTACATTCTGATGATGATCGACCGCTTCACACGTGTGCCCAAAGCAGTGCCCATTCCGGATATACTGCGGAAGCAGTTCCCAAAGCCTTCATTTCAACATGAGGTTCCCGCTCATACTATCCCGGCATTGTTATTACGGATCGCGGCCACCCAGTTTGAATGCGCCCTCTTCACTTCCCTCATCCGTCTGCTCGGCACTAATCTCTGCTGCCATTCCTGTGCCGACGGCATTGTCGAACAGCTCCATCATCAGCTAAAGACTGCCCTCACTGCTTGCCTTGATCTTGAATACCGGGCTGATCACCTTTTTATGGTGCTTCTTAGCCTGCCGTTTTTTGCAGTGACATTCGCTGTTCGGCGGCCGAGCGGTCGTTTTCGGCGCACACGTACGGCTTACCGGAGGCTTGTTCGTTCTTCAGGACTGCATTCAACACCTGCGCCCAGTCCCGCCTGGATCATCTAACCGTCCGGTCTTCGTGCATCCAGACCTTCCATCCTCGACGCAAGTTCTTTTTTTTTTAATGCAAGAAGCTGTAAAAGCGCCTCTTTCCCCCCATGCAATGGCCCGTACCGCGTCCTCAACAAGTTGTAAATCCGAGACGCTAAGATCGGCATTCGTAGCCGGCGAAAGAAGAAAATACAGTTCAACAGCGCGTTCACAGTACGCAGGCAGGGCACGGGCTGTTCGGTTCGAGAAGCCTGCCAACTGGTCGTTTTGTTTAGGAGCTCTGCTGCTGTCCAGTATATTCTCTACAGAACAGTCAAGCAGCTTTGCGCCAGTGCCCGACAACAAGAATGATGTTGTCGGACCTTGCGAGATCTGCACACCTTGTCTAGATGATCTGAGGCAGCCGCACGTAGGATTTAAGAGATGGCGACATGGGCCCATTATATTATGCCGGATCGTTTCTTCGCTGCAGTTTGCGAAGATTCTTGTTCCTAGCACTCACGTTGCGCGGAGAGATAAGCCGGTCGCTGACAACAGGTTCAGCGGAGCACTCCACTAAGTGGCCCGTGTGATCCCAGTCTGCGTTGTTGACGAAGTTGACTATACGACAGAATGCCATCTAATCAGGGGAGTAGACTTCGAATTGCAGAGACGCCAAGGCGTAAAATAACCTTTGATATTGACGCTTCAGCGCCAAGAACTGGGGCCTCGTACTGGACGCCGAAACGTCCACATCAAATATCATTTTACTGACAGGCGTCTTTTTGATGCGGTGGCACCTCTGGCACACCTTTTGATTCTTCGCAGCGACAGGGTGAGCACAAGGAAAATTATTCACAAGTTGACATTACCTAATTTAGGTGCGCATATACGCGTTACGACACAGGACGCTCCGAACACTGCACTGCACTTCTCAGCAGAGGGAAATTACGGAAAACAAAGGTTATGCTGTATATTTTCCACACTACTGAGTATCCCTCACACCATGATACGAATTTTGAAACCTATATTTACACTAGTGGAAACCCTGTTTTGTATAGCTATTTTTGTTTTGGCTACAGTTATATACTTTTCAATTCAATGCTGTCTTTGTCAATGTTTTCTAATTTTCATTTGCATTGTTTCATGCAGAAGGTGTATTGTATTGTATTGTATTGCATTGGGGTTTTTTGGCGCATAAGCAACTGAGGCGCCAAGAGCAAGGTTAAAATTTGTTCTTATTTTAAAAGGGGAAGAAGGTTCGTTAAAGTTTACAGTTTATTCAGAACGTCTGCTTCTTTTAAAAAACTAAGAACACATGTTAAGTTTATTATTGCTCTTTCTCCTAAAAGCAATTTGGGATGGAAAGGGATGGCACGCTCATAAAAAATAGTGAAATACTTTCTCCGTAGTGTCTCTAGTTTTGGGCATGTAATGAGGATGTGGTTGACTGAGAGTACTTCTCCGCATTCTGCACACGTAGGCTTGTCTTGTTTCATTAGTAAAAAGTTATGTGTGAGATGTGTGTGCCCGATACGCAGACGGCATACTGTAACCTCCATGAAGCGTTCCTGATGAGTGCTTGTTTCCCATTCTTCTATTATAGGCTTTAATTTATTACTTTCTTGGTTATTCCATATAGACTGCCATATATCCTTTTGTTTTCGTTTAATTAACTTTATGCAATCCTTATAAGGTGTGTTTACTTTCTCTATTTCTTTCCTGCCTGCTTGAGAAGCACACACGTCCGCTCTCTCATTTCCTTCAATGCCCATGTGGCTTGGAACCCAACAGAATATTATGTTATGTCCTTGGGTTGATATCTTTATTATATCGTGTATTATGTTACCGAGTAATGGCATGACTGCATTTCTGAAGTTTAGAGCTGTGAGTGCACTCAGTGAATCTTTATAGATAACACTGTTCTCAGTGCCCTCGTACACAATTTTTGCTACAGCTACCAGGACAGCATAACACTCGGCTGCAAATACTGATGCACATTGAGGAGGTCGAATAATTGTTTCGGAGTTTCGATCCACTACAGCGCAGCCAACATAGGAGGCAGTTTTTGATCCATCCGTGTAAAACTCTGCATTTTCTGTATTTCTCTTTTAGTGCGCGATATTCTTGTAATATATGTTCTGTAGGTGTTCCGCTCTTTTTCAACTGTGTAAGAGTGTGGTCACAGACTTTTGGAAAGTTGTACTATGGGGCCAGGGGCCTATTTTCTTGAGCGACATCAGGCAAGGTGTCCAGAATATGGAGCTCACGGCAAATGTCTTCAAATCGCATTATCAATGGTCTTGTTGTCTGAGGCTTATTTGAGAATATTGTTCGGGAGGGGCAAGTTGTGACAATCGGGTAACAGATGTGTTTTTTCCCTGTCCTTATTCTGAGGACATATGCGCATGTAAGTAAAGCTCGTCTATCTTTTAGTGAAGGCTCGTTAGTTTCAACATAGAGGCTATGCACAGGAGACGTTCTGTATGCACCACAAGCAAGGCGGAGGCCTAAGTTATGCACTGGATCTAATTTCTTTAAATATGATTGCCTAGCTGATTCATAAACTATGCTTCCATAGTCCAAGGAGGAGCGCACAACAGAGCGATATATAGGCAAAAGGCATGCCCTATCAGATCCCCAATGTTTGCGTGAAAGGACTTTTAGGATGTTTAGGGATTTGGAAGCTTTCTTCTTTAGTGCTTGTATGTGAGGGAGAAAAGTGAATTTTTTGTCAAAAGTAATGCCCAAGAATTTATGGTTATTGTTTAACGGCAATTTGATTTCATTTAGGTGTAAGGTAGGATTGGGCTATATGCCTCGTTTGAGGGAGAACATAACTGCCACTGTCTTCTGCGGAGAAAATTTAAACCCATTTTCACTGGCCCATTTTGTCAGCTTATTTATTGCTTACTGGATCTGTCTCTCACATGTGGACATGTTGCATGATGTGTAGGCTGTTTGAAGGTCGTCCACATAAAGTGAATGCATTATGGAATTTGGTATTACTTTACTAATCGTATTCATTTTTACAACGAAAACTGTGGTGCTTAAAATGCACCCTTGGGGCACACCATTCTCCTTCAGAAAGGTTCTTGATAAAGTGGTCCCAAGACGTACTTGAAACGACCGATGTGACAGAAAGTCACTTAAAACCTTTAGCATTCTGCCACATATGCCTAAATCTGCTAGGTCGCGCAATATCCCATACCTCCAAGTTGTATCATATGCCTTCTCAAGGTCAAAGAAAACGGGAAGGCAATGCTGTTGGTGTATAAAAGCCTCTCTGATAGTGTTTTCGAGACGCACGAGATGGTCAGTTGTTGAGCATCCTTTTTTAAAACCGCACTGATGAACGTTTAAAAGTTGATGAGATTCTAAAACAAAAGTTAGTCTGATGTTTAAAACACTTTCAAAGGATTTTGCTAAACAGCTGGTGAGAGCAATGGGCCTATAACTACCAGGAGATGTCGGGTGCTTTCCGGGTTTTAAAAAATGGCACGACAACAGCTTTTTTTCACGCCTCTGGTAATTTTCTTAGGACCCATATTTTGTTAAAAAATCTTAATAGTGCCTCTATGGCAGGTTCGGATAAGTGGGCGAGCATTTTGTAGGGAATTTGGTCAGGACCACGTGCAGTTTGTTTACCGGCAGTTAGGACATTTTTTATTTCTTGTAGTGTAATTAAGCTATTATAGGGTTCTTTTGTACAACTACTTGTAGGGAGTTTTTGTTTCTCTGCTGTGTTTTTGTGTTTTAGAAATGTTTGAGTGTAGTATGAACTGGAAACTGCAGAAAAATATTCACCTAAAATGTCGGCCTGTTCTTGTATGGTTGTCTGTACTTCGGGGGCTGTTAGAAGGGGAATGGTAAATGGAGAGTAGCTGCCATATAGCTTTCTAACCTGTTCCCACATTCGTTTTGATGTTGTTGAGCTGTTTTTAGAAGTTACATAGTTCTGCCAGGAGGCTTTTTCGGCGCGGCGGCGGATGTAGCGGGCTTTTGCTCTTGCTTTTTTAAATTTGACGAAATTGTCCTGTGTTGGGTATCTGCGAAAAATTCCTCATCCTTTGTTTCGTTCTATTTTTTCTTGTTTACATTCTTTTGAATACCAGGTTTTGTGATTTTGTTTCACCACTCCTGAGGACTGAGGAATTGCTATATGTGCTGCAGTAAGGATACAATTTGTGTAAGCATCATTTAGTTCATCTATATTATATTTATCTGGAGTAATTTTTTCTAGGCTGGCCTTCTCTCGGAACAGTGCCTAATCGGCTAAATGTAGTTTCCAGCGTCGCGGCTTGGATGGGATGATTTGTGGTGAAGATGTTAAGCTGATTAGTATAGGTAAGTGATCACTTCCGTATGGATTATCTAAAACGTCCATTTAAAATCTGTAAAAATTGATGGTGAGGTGAGGGATAAATCAATACAGCTCATTTTTCCTGAACTAGATGAACAGTAGGTTGATTACACGGTGTTAAGGAGACAGATATTACATAGTATACAATCCTCGATGATTTCGCCTCTCGTATCTGTTTTTCTACTGCCCCAAAGGATGGAATGTGCATTAAAATCTCCTACTATTAAAAATGGCTCTGGAAGCTATTTTAAAAGATTTTCTAATTCATAACTACTAAATTTAAGGTGTGGCTCTAAGTATATGCAGCACACAGTTATAGTTTTAAAAGCCTGTAAGGTTACCGCTATAGCTTAAAAGTTAGTTTTAAGTTTGTGTTCTCTAACTGCTACTCCATTTTTTACTATGATGGCAACGCCACCTGAGAGCCTGAGAGCTTGCTCTCGGTCGCGACGGAAGACTGTATAGTTTTTGAGTATGTTCTTATATTTGGGACCTAAATTTGTCTCTTGCAAACACAAGGTTAGTGGTGAGTGAGTGGCCAATTAGTGTTTTATGTCATTCATATTAGTTAAAAGTCCTCTGCAGTTCCATTGTAAAAAAGCCATTTTGTATTAAATGAGTAGAGGAATCTAAGTTTTGTTTTCAGGCCCTCTGATTCGGGGCTTTTCTCGTTTTTGTCGATCCAAGGAGCTGCGCCGTCCGTCTGACGTCGACGGCACAGGACTGCCTTGGCTTGTGTACATCGCGTCTTCTGACACGCTGGACGCCCGCGCGGACCGCACAGGTGCGTTTGTATTTCCCCTCACCGCGTGGTGAGAGGCCTTGAGGCCGGCTGACCTGGGGGTCTGCGCAGCCTGTTTTTCTGATGGTGGCGCAGCGCTGGCCGCAGCCACCAAGGGCACGGATGGCCCTGCTCCCGGTTCACTGTGTGAAACCTGGGCAGTTGCCAGAGTCTGTTGTGGCTCAGTGCCCTGTTGTGCCACAACAGAATAGGCAGGTTTTTTTGGCAGAACACGATTTCGTGCTTCCCGGAAAGTTATGTTTTCTTTGACCTTGATGGTAATGATTTCCTTTTCCTGTTTCCATATTGGGCATGTGCGTGAATAGGCAGGATGACTACTCTCACAGTTGACACACAAATGTGTCTGAACCTCACATTTCTGGGAATCGTGTTCATGGGAAGCACATTTTGCACATCTCGGCTGGCCGCGGCAGGTCTGGGAGCCGTGACCATAGCGTTGGCACTTGAAACAGCGGCGAGGATTTGGAATATATTTCCTGAGTTGAAGTTTCACATAGCCTATTTCGACTGATTCGGGGAGGATACTTTGTGCAAATGTCAGGACAAGATGCTTGGTTGAAATCTCTTTGTCATCACGCCTCATTTTTATTCTATGAACATCTGTTACGTTTTGGTCTTTGAGGCCTTCTAGAACTTCCTCTTCGGTTAGGGATCTGAGATCATCGTCAGAGATAACTCCGCGGACAGTGTTCAGAGAACGATGTGGACTGATGGTCACTGGGATTTCTCCAAAAGATTTTAATGTGGACAGTTTTTCATGTTGATGATTATAGAATATTTCCAACAGAAGATCTTCGTTCGGAAGTTTCTTCATGTTGTAACCCTTACCTATTTCTTCTGTCAGTGTCTTGGTCACTATGAAAGGTGAGATTTGTCCAGCCGTTTTCTCAGCGTTGTCACTGTGTACTACATGAAATCGTGGGAACCTGTTTGGGTTCTTCAGGAAGAATTTAGAGGTTTCGTCGGTGCGACCCCTTTTTCGGGATCGATCATGTGAGAGTAAAGAAGCCATAAAATAATGTTGATGTTCGGCCAGGGTGGCGGCCGCCCACCACCGAGTCCAAAAGGGGGACGGGACAGGAGCTTCCGAGAAAGTCCAGCCCCCGCCAGCCTTACACCCTGACTATAACCAAATATGGCGTAACACAGGGTGGTTAGCCACACAAGGTTAACCCTTGCCGCCTGGAAAATGAAAAACACAAAGAAAAGAGGAGGAGACAGGACAGTTGTAAGCAAGAGGACAGGAAAGCAAAAGATGGAAGGGAGGACAGGAAAAGGCGACTGCCGATTTCCCACGGTCGGGTCAGGCCGGAGGTGCCGTCTATGGGAAGCGTGGGCCAAAGTGGTGTGTTGCCTCCGCCGAGGGGCCTTAAAGGTCCAAACACTCGGCATCGGCTCAACCACCAGGATCCCCTTTTCCCCAAACACGACGATGCCACGCACGGCTAAGCGTGGGTGCTCGGGGTCCGTGGTGTCGCACAAAACACACAAACACCTGCTTTAACAGGTGCCCCCTGCGGGGGCAGAAGGTGTGATTTTCATCTCGTTCAGTTTTTGTCACGCGGTTTTAGCAAATCTTTCACATCTTTATTCTTCTATATTTTTAGTGTTGTTGATTACAGGAAGTTCATTCAGCTGTGAGTACCGTTTTCGTGTCAAGTTATGCAAGATCTATTTTTAGGTTGTACAGATTTCAAATTAGCTTGCGGCAAATTCTGTCATGTTTGAAGTCTTCAATATGTTTTGAGATAATCTGCTAAACAAATGTTTTTTGGCGCAGTGTTCACAATAATGGTTCTAGTGTCCGTCGACCTCGCTCTTGTTGGAAGGGGGTGAGAGCCTTGTCAAGCTACGTAAATGCATATGTTTCTCAACCCCTATGCCCTCTTGTGTGCACGAAGTGAAATAAAATTTATAATGCTTCCTTTTCCCCGATGGCGGTTATTTTCGTTGTTATTCAGGCGTTGGCATTTTCTCTAAAAACGCAATAAGCAGTACTGACAGACATGCAGAACCAAGAAACAACGGCTTTGAACATTCCTCTCTTTTATCATTCGTCACGTAACAAGAAAGGGTGAAAAACCCTCTCTCTAGCTTGCAGTGCAATAGCGCAAGTGTATTCACATATAATTTCTCATATCTTCAACTTTGTTGATGACACCCAGCGTGAGAAGGGAACACAAACCGTCATGTAGATAACCACTGTTGAATAACGTATTTGGGGCTTGTTGCTACTCACTTGGCTGCGTCTGGGACCGCGCGCACTGCTCTTAGGTATGTCCGTGTCCTGCACAAAAAACCACGAGAAATAATGTTTTCTGTTTTCACCAGTCATTTACTAAGAAGCCAGTTCATCTCGCGTATAAATAAATACCGAAAGCCTACATCGAATTCTAAATGTATATTTATGGCTCGACGTAACAATCACTCGTAATTAAGCAAAACTTGAGGGGGAAAATGAAGGGCTCGCTATGAGACATGAACCAAAGAAGCCAACAATTGTTGAAGCAAGAAAAGCAAGAGAATTAAGGAACATTTCTTACTAATTACCTGAATTTGTAGTGTAAGCATTTTAGCAAGAAAGGAAATTAAATACAGAGTAGAATAAAAAAACAACTCGCCGTTGATGGGAACCATACCTAGGACCTCCGAATATCGTGTCGGGTGCTCTTAGCAGCTGTCCTTGGACATTACAGACGATCTCTTGACGATCATTTCCTGATGAAAAATTATAACTAAGCTATCACGTTTTCGCAAGAATATAAACGCGAGGCTTTTCAGCTTCAGCAAGGAATAAAAAAAAAAAAGACAGGGACGAGAAAGGAACACAGGAAAGCGTTTTGTCCTGTGTCCCTCTCTCGTCCCTGTCTTTTCTGCGCTTGAGGCTTCGCCAAAATGACCCTTTCAACTTGTCCTGTTGATATAAAATCTATATTGTTCCCTTGCCCCAAAGAAATTGCTTTGTGTTGAAGAATGCACTGACTGTCATGGTGCGGTAGTTTTCCAGGATGCTGCAGTAGGCAACGGCAACTTCCTCGAACGCCTGAGCTATTTTCACTCGACATTGTTTTTTT
>JAJIZL010028212.1:73107-91809 GCA_023969395.1 Amblyomma maculatum
TAGGCGCATTTCTTGAGGAGGGCATGATCACTGCCTACTGCTTATGGGTATTGTCACTGTATTGCCACAGGTTATCTTCCTCCAATACAGCACTGCGGGAAGTGCCTGACAATATTTTGGCCACTTGTCCACCTGCAACTTCGGATCCCTAGTTTACAGTGTCCAAAGCCGCCTGGTGTCCACAATAACAGCAAGTGCACGGATGCCTACAGGAAACTGGTGGGTAAAAACTTGAAACTGGAAAGCTTTAAGACTCCGGTCTCCAGAATATCCGGTTTGAGCGTCGGCGTCAGCGTTGTGATAGATCCTGGGCATAACTGAAAGTTGGCTGTTAGAAGGTAACATGGCCGGGGATCACTTCTGTCGGTTGTGTCACATGGTGGCTTGTGTGGTCTTTAGTACGCATTGTTTGACTATCTTTTGTAAGCAACAACCTCTCTGGCTTTTCGCATAATCGGAGAGTCATGCACTAGCACTGAAAGACGGGAATTAGTGCGTGCATTTGTTACAGTGGTTTCGGTAAAGACGAGATTCCTTCAAAAACATTTCTACGTAAGCTAGACAGCTAAAAGCACATATTAGCGCCCACATGGAGCAACACAATCTCATGGTCATTGAATTCAGCAAAGTCGAGAGTTTCGTTTCTCGCTTGGTTTCGGAAATAAAAATATTTTTTCTCTAATACCGCTCTCTTTCCCTGTTTGTGTTTGACATGCAGAGTTTGCCACATTCTTTCATTAATTATATCACTAAAATATACGTTTGGAAGAGGTTTCTCCACGCAGTCTACCATCCCTCAAGTATTTCACGTAATGTGTTTTTTTTTTTTTTTTAGACGTTATGCTGTCTGCATTCGTATATTCCATTGGTAGACTCTGTTCGGAGGACTTGCGGGTGCAAGACAGCAAGGTCGATGAAAAATATCACCATAGTTGAAAAACTCTATAGCAGGTAGATCACACTGCGTTTTTTCTGTTCTGATTTTAATACAGGTTTCCATGATTGCCGTCCTTTACTCTAGGATCTTTCATTTTCTTGGCGCAAACACTTCCGCCCTAACGTCATAAACAATTCGCCTCTGTAGATATGCGTACTGAATTCTTCTGTTGCTTGGTTTGTTTGCCTATTTGTCTTTGATGAGGTGTGTCTTATTTTTACAAAGTATATTTATTTTAATATGCCTTTTCGGTGTTACGTTTGAAAATACTGAACAATGGTCTCTAGATTCTACAAAAAGGGCAATGGACAATCTTCAGTAACTATGCAACTAGTGAAGTAAAGCACCCTTTAAACGTCACATAAGTTATCCTCGTTTTTAGGGGTCACTAATGAACACAGCAATGGACACAGCAAGCCAAGACGCTCACTCGTGATGGCGAAACGGATCTTACCTGAGCGTTTACAACACAGCAGTGCTGAGCCAGCATGTAGTAAATAAATACTGCCGCATATCGGTGGTATTCTTCATTGTGTTCATGTATGTTTGGCGCACATTTCGGGAGTGAGCGGAGCGCCACTTTTCCTGGAGCGATCTCGATCACCTCGTACGACACAAAATAGAGCAGATCGTTGAGCGCTGGTATGCTCTTGGCGATGTTGCAGGCCCTGTCCTCGCTCTCGGTGCAATGGCTGGGAAGCACCAGACTGCCTCGTCGGTTTCCAGGCGCTCGTAGTTTAACCAGTGGGGGCAGCCTTGGCAAGCCTCCACCAGTGAACCTTCGTACTGCTCTCGGAACGGTACGCCGCACCATCCCGCCCTGTGGACAGCGAAGGGAGCGAAACATTTGCATTCCTTGCGTAGCGAGATGGACTAGGTACCTTTTTTACTTTGGTTTCAAATATCAGCGGTAATCACTTAAATTAAGACTGAAAATTCATAGCATATGAATTTATTCGCTGATTGCAAAGACAGCAGCGAGAACAGCGGTTTCTGAGGATAACTGCTGTCACCGAGGAGCACGACAAAACCGCCAGCACCTTTTACGAAGTAAATTGACTTTTTTCCCTACTCTCTTCGATAAAACTCCTGACGGGAGCCTTACTTCAGCGTTTGCATATTACAAAATGTGCTG
This sequence comes from Amblyomma maculatum, assembly GCA_023969395.1. Lineage (NCBI taxonomy): Eukaryota > Metazoa > Arthropoda > Arachnida > Ixodida > Ixodidae > Amblyomma > Amblyomma maculatum. The sequence goes on from JAJIZL010028212.1 coordinate 75,180, forward strand.
AAATAAATCCCGCGGACGCGTTATAGCACTGACATCCCTCAAAAACGTCTGACACTGCACATCTTATGAGAACCTCTGGACTTGCACTGCAAGCTTCTGCAATTTTTACTTTCAGTGCATCTGGCGTGCATGTCTCGGTTCGATATACCGGATCTCTCATATATCCTCACAAAACGAAGTGGGTCATGTCCGGTGACCTTCCAGGCCTTATGTGTCCATGCCGCCCGGTCCATTGCTTCTGGAAAAAATTGTTAATCTAGCTTGGACCTACCGCAGTGCTCTGCGCAGGCGTATCATCAGGCTGGAATCATGAGTTGTGGAGACGTTTAAGCTAAAGGCCATTGCAGAAGTTATCTACTGGATCCTTAAATATATCTTCAATATAGCACTGTTAGTTGAGCGTGTGGCCAAAGAAGATAGAACCAATAATCTTGCTGTCGAAAGTTCCGCACATGACTTTAAAGGACTACTTCCTCATGATGCAGAGTGCATCATGAGGAAGGCCGGTCTGGACGAGTCTTCAGCTGGAGCGAAGATTGCTGGAAAACGTATCAAAAACCTTAGTTATGCGGATGATACCACTTTAATGGCAGAAAGTGAAGTGGAACTCAAGAGACTTCTGATGCGCGTACAAGAAGAGAGTGAGAAGTTTGGGCTTAAACTGAACATTAAAAAGACAAAGATCATGGCGTCTTGCCCTATCTAGTCCTGCAGCATCAATGGACAAGAAGTGGAAGCTGTGACAGATTTTCTCTTCTTGGGCTCCAAGATTACCTTAGAAGGAGACTGCAGCCATGAAATTAGGAGACGCCTGCTTCTGGGAAAGAGCAATGGTTAGCCTTGACCGCCTAGTAAAGAGCAGATACATTAGTCTGCCAACCAAGATCCGTATAACTCGTGCTATGGTCTTTCCAGTTGTGATGTATGGATGCGAGAGTTGGACTGTGAAAAAGACTGACCGCCGAAGAATTGACGCGTTTGAATTGTGGTGCTGGCGAAGTCTCTTGAGAGTTCCTTGGACTGCCAGAAGATCAAATCAGTCGATATTGTCGACCATAAACCCTGACTGCTCATTGGAGGGTCAAATTCCAAAGTTAAAGCTCAGCTACTTTGGTCATCTGATGAGAAGAGGGGAGTCGCTGGAGAAAGATTTGATGTTGGGAAAGGATGAGGGTCGCCGGAGAAGGGGTAGGAAGCGAACGCGATGGTTAGATGGCATCCTCGAGGCACTGCAGATGAAGTTATGTGATGTTAGGAAGATAATGAGAGACCGGAAAGCGTGGCGTGGCATGGTCCATAGGGTCACGAAGAGTCGGACACGACTGAACTGAACTGAGTACTTATGTTACTATAGGGATGCCCACTGGAGATTCTATGCGCTCCAATAATAGGCATTCCGGAAAAGGACTGCAGCGTTAATTGCAAAGCTTTCTGAAAAAGTGTTATTTAAAAGTAATTATCTTCTAAGGGCGGGTATAAAGTTGAAAATGAGACTGGAAAAGATTTATCTTTTTCATGATCCTTCACGCAAATGATTTCGGCACGGTCACTTCAGCACAGCATGAAAGGTTTCATGAGGGTTCCCAGCTATAAATGCCAATAAGTCTGTCTCCACTTCTTCCCTCAAGGGAATGTCTTGTGCCCCGCGCTCCTCAAAGTCTGTCTAACTCGGAGCTAGGCAGGTCATTGAAGTTTCAGTTGGTACCGCCACTATTGGTACATTCGTGAGGTCCCCTTCCTATTGCCACCAACAACACCCAGCGCAACAGTCTTATTTGTCCTCTGATCCTTCCTACAGCGCATTCTTATAACCTAGAGCAGCAAAATTGAAAGACCGCATTTTTCAAGCTTTCTTATATTATTTTCGAGAGCAGCTCTCGCAGCGCGTTGCATAGGGCGCACCGCGCAACGACACGTCGCACTTAGAATTGACTAAGCATCTAAGCGTCTTACTCAATTATATATTTCCTCCATTCGTAGCGTGAAGTTCGAATGCTTGAGGCTACAGAATAAGCACAGACTTAAGCAACGCGTCTCGTTTAACACTTTAATCGTGAAGAAAACTTCCATGGCTGTGCTCGAGTGTGAGCTTACTTGCGACAGCTGCTGTCGCATACCGTTACACCTCCACAATCGTCACATACCGATCGGGGCAACCTTGAAGAAAAAGGTGGTCTTTCTTGCTTGACTGGTCATCTGGGAGGTTGAAATTACGGCCTTATTATGTGATTGTTTATGTGTTTCATAGGGTTTTTTGGTGACCAAAAAAATACGTAAAACCTAGTTTCGAGAAACAACGCAGCTAGCCTTTACCGATGCGGTGTGCAACGTTTGCACTGATACTCTCTTTCTCAAGACTATAAACTAAAGTAGGTTGCCTGTTATGTTAAGTGGACAGAATACTGCTGGCTGGTATAGCTGACACACAATAGCACTCAGATGTACAGGGTCATCCAATTCTAGCTATAACACTGTCACTGCTTTTAAAACAGCGTTGCGTTTGACCAGGCTATAAAAGGAAACTAAGTGGCATGTCATGCGAAGCACCACCTCTGGGTGGTGCCTCTGTGCATGTGTCACTTTGCTTCTATATGCGCCTGCCTGGGATGCAACGTTGCTTTAAGGGCAAGGGCAGTGTTAAAGCTAGAAGTGGATGACCCTGTACATATTCAGTTAGGGCACACCGTAGTCGATAAGAAACAGAAGCCACAGTGGTGTGTGCTGGTGTTCCTTGGGGAACTCGCAGCGCTTTAGACGACAAATAAATACCCCCGTTACGTACTGAGTACGTAACAGTTGTGGTGACGTTTGAGGTGTAGATCAACACGGACCCCCGTTGTCTTCGACGAAGCCGCCGACTCGCTGGTTTCCCACCCCTACCATCTAACTAGGCTCAAGACGGCGACGCTGATCGAACACCTGCTGTGAGCAACTGATACCACGAGCCGCGCGCATTTGGTGGAAACTCTGACGAGGACGTCGACTAGCGGCTAACCAACTACGCCGGTGTAAGAGTAGCGCCATTTTTTAATCTACACCAGCTACATCAGTGGTGCAAAAATCCATAGTAGGTATAGGAAATTTTCTACACTGGTGTATCTGGTGTAGGTTAAACAAATGGCCCCAGTATTTAGGTGGGGACACAGCACGGGCGAGCGACTGAACGCAAGTTTCCAGATAAAGTACCAGCTGCGCACCTCCGAACCGGGCCGCTGATCACAGCGTCAGCGCAGATGTAGCGGTGAATCTTCGCCGGAAGAAAAAAACAACCATCAACGGCGCCGTTGCGATAGCAACCAGCTGATATTGCAACGCCCGTTTCTTCTGCGCGAGTTGTTCGCGTGGCCCGAACTGCTTCTCCGGCGTCGCCAGGAGCATCAGCGTAGCACTTTATTCTTAAACTGTGCACATTGCATCACTGCAGAAGCGAAGCCAAGAATAATTTATTGGCTTGTAAATACTACTGACGTAATTTAAATCCTAACAACGATGCGAAGAAAAGGTTGAAGTTGCACTTTAAGTTGAAATATTGTGGAGTGAGCAGCACATCAGTCAACCATTAAGTCCTGTTCATACATTCCAAGGCGCTCTGGAAGGACAATTTTATCACCTCGGATAGCGTAAATAGGGCAGGTAAATTGAATCCCTCGTGTGAATGGGAGAAAAATAATTTTTTAGGATATTCTTAACCACTTAACGAAGGAAATCCAACAGCGTCTCGTACTGGTTATATATCAAACAAATCGCTAACGTACAAACGACTGAATGGACGAATGGGATAAGCAAGCGAACAAAAGTACGGACGATTCACGTGTGCGAAAACCGGAACAAATGCTAACGTGATTCAAGGCTTTTTTTGTCTCAAACAAGCCCCACCGCCATCAATATGTGCACGACCCTCGCCTGCACGGTCCCCAAAACGCGTAAGCACTTGCGCCGGCCGTGCCCCTTTTGCACTTCTCCGGGTTTTAGACATGCAGGCAATGACGCTGGCACGCTGCCAAGTTCACCGGGCGGGCTGCCGGTGCTTCCGTTAACATAAGCTTTCGGCGCACAGCATCTTGTCCTGCGCGGACGACGATCAAGCGAGGGACTCGTTAGGTAAGGAAATATTTACACTCTAAAATAGGTTTCAATGAACTAGTCCCTGTGCATGGTCCGTACGCGCACACCACCCTTCATTTCTTATCGTCGTAACCACGAAAAGTCTTAGTGCGCCATTGCAATACGGTGACATGTATACAACCATATTTTCTAACATAGTAATTAATGGAATTTCTTGCCCGAATTTTTAACTAGCATCAATAATCCCATCCAGTTCAAAACTAGGGGACTTTATCTGGAACCGGTGCGGCCTGCTGTGTCCCCACCTATATATCTTGCACCGTGCCAACTACGAACGAGTGAGCCGGTACAATCATTGGGATGCGACCGTGAAACTAGCGAACCCATGGTGTTCTTGGAAGGCACTGCCCTAGTTTGGTGTAACAATCATGAAGACTCACAAGCTGGGATTGTTTCACAGAAGAGATAAAGGAGTGCTTTGGCGACGGATCCCCAAGGAAGAAACGCGCAGCGCAAACCTTGATGCAGCGGGTACCTGGCGAGACTTGCATCGCATATATCGAGGATGTTATGAAATTGTGCAAGATTGTAAACCCTCGAATGTCCGAGGAAGAAAAAGTGGGGCGCCTTCCCAAAGGTATCGCTGTAGATGTCTATAATTTTCTTATCAGCAAAGTTAATTTGAACTCTACAGCTGACTTCGTCAGGCCCTGCCACAGTTTCGATACCTTGAAGTTGTCCCGCATCACTCCTAAATTTGGGCGACTGGCCAACGTCACATCTCTTGCGAGCGTTGATGTCAAGTGCTCTGGAGCCCATGCCTGATCTGATACGCCGGATCGTGCGGGAAGAATTGCTGCGTGACAAAGATTCTGCGTGCCGGGACGAACACCAATATGGCGGTTGCGCGCTACAAGCAGAACCCACGACCCCATCAACAACCTGGACTCCGGCTTTAAATGCGTCATGCTTTGGCGAGAGCAGACAACATAACGATTTAAGCACTTCTCAGCCATGGATGGGCCAAAGAACCACCTACACACGCCCGATGGTTCGTCAGCAATGCCGTCCAGATTATTACCGGCAACCAGAACGAGTTTCCGCCCGCATTTACTCGGCCCGGTGGCTCCAGCAACCTGTGTGTTATAGCTGTGGCATGACCGGACACATCTCCCGGTATTGCCGTCGGCGGGGCCTGCTACCACAAGATCATCGCCCGCTGCCCAACGTTTCTGATCATTTCGACACTGAATTGTGTCCGACACCGACTCTCGATGCATACCGCCCGGCACAGATGCGAAGCGGATCGCCTGCTTCGGACCGCAGCTTGACGCCGCCGACCCAAAGACAGCGACGTGCACCGTCTCCTCGGCGCCGTTCTTCTCCTTCGGGAAACTAGAAGGCGCGGCCGATCGGGGTGAGGTCGCCAGAAAATTAACGTTCCCAATACCTCTGCCTGTGTTTATGTTAAAGAGAAATCTCGAAGTATCCATTGACGGCATCCACACCATGGCACTAATTGACACTGGAGCAACAGTCTGTTAAGAGTTTAGCATTCAAGAATCGATTAGGACATAGTGATGTTTAGCATGAATCAAGCTGTGGTATTCCGTGGTGTTGAATCATTGGTGCCTTTGGGTGCGTACTATGCGGAAGTTGCGATTGGTAGCCAAGCGTTTAGAACCGAATTCACAGTGTTGCCTCGTTCCACGCATGAAGTAATTTTAGGTATAGACTTTTCGCAAGAGTGTGGTGCAACGTTCGACTGCCGTAGTGGACAGGTCTTGCTTAATGCTGTGTTGATGTCGGCTCTTCGTACAAACCTCGTCGCTCGATTTAGGAGCATTTTCTGTGTCTGAAGATACAGTTGCACCTGCGATGTCCAGAGAATTCATTCAAGTTATTTCATCTACGAATTTGTGCGAGGATTTCGACGCCGTAATGGAACCTACAACATTGGCCTGTGCAAAGAAGAGTGTCTTGGTGCCGCTTTGCATAGTTTAAGTCACCAGAGGCCACACCTTGCTTTGGACGGTAAACTATTCAGACGAGCCAGCCGTGTTGCCTCGTGGCATGAGGCTCGCTCATTACGAGGAAGGTGTGTCGAATTACGTGGTGGCACTAAGTAACCATGCTCCTGGAGAGAAAACATCCAATTTTGCAGAGCCTCGAATCCAGGCAATGATAAACACATCTTTCGGAGCACAGGAGCGCCGAATTTTGACTGACCTGCTTTCCAAGCATGCTTCGGTTTTCGACTTCGCCAGAGATCATCAGCCACCGATTCCAAATTCTCGCATCCATCATTCGATTGATACTGGAATCTCTCGCCCGATTCAACAGAAGCCCTATCGTGTCTCCGACCGAACGTCAGCTTATTGACGAACAAGTTCATGGCATGCGCCAACGTGGCCTTATCCAGGAATCTTCAAGTACTTGAGCGGCTCCAGTTATTCTCGTTAAAAAGAAAGAAAACACATGGCATTTCTGTGTGGTCTACCTGTCGCCTGAACGCAGTCGCCAAAAAAGATGTATATCCGGTTCCACGTAGTGACCATGCAATCGACTGTCTTGATTCGGCGTCATACTTCTCCTCGGTAGACTTGAAATCGGGGTACTGACAGATACCGATGAACCCAAGTGTCAAAGAAAAGATGAAATTTGTGACACCCGATGGTCTCTATGAGTTCAACATAATGCCCTTTGGATTGTGCAATGCGCCTGCCACGTTCGAAGGATTCAAGAACACCATTCTGCGCGGACTCAAGTGGAAAATTTATTTGTGCTATTTCGACGACGTTGTGATCTTCGGCAAGACCTTCCAGGAACACAATAGCCGCCTCGCCATCGTTCTTGATTGCATAGAGAGGTCCTCGTCCTCAACTATAAGTGCCACTCTGGCGAACGCCAAACAATTGTTCTTGGTCACTTGGTCGATAAGGATGGTGTTCGGCCGGATCCTCAGAAGATTGCGGCTGTAACTAGCTTTACAGCACCGAAATCAGTGAAGCAGCTTCGGAGATTTTTAGGACTGTGTTCCTATTCTCGTCGTTTTGTGCCCAGATTCGCTGACATCGCATACCCGCTCACGTGCCTTTTGCACAAAGATGCACCGTTTAATTGGACTACTGACTGCGACTCTGCCTTCCGCCACTTCAAGTTCCTTCTGACACCAGGACCTATCCTACATCACTTCTGTCCTTCTGCCCCCATCGAAGTTCACACCGACGCTAGTGGCGTGGGCGTTGGCGCAGTGCTCATCCAGCGTCTTGGCACCGATCAGCACGTGATAGCTTATGCTAGCCGTTCGTTGAGCAAGGCGGAGCGTAACTACACCGTTACTGAACAAGAGTGCCTCGCAGTGGTTTTTGCGGTGCAACGATTTCGTTCCTACCTATATGGCAATGTTTTTACCATTGTCACTGACCACCATTCGCTCTTTTGGCTAGTAAATCTTCATGACCCTTGCGGCCAGTTCGCTCGATGGGCATTGCGGTTGCAAGAGTTTACCTTCACTGTGGCATACAAAAGCGGCCGTCAACATGCTGACGCTGACTGTGTCACACTTGCCACTTTCGTCAACTGGTAGTGATAGACAACTTTGATGACTACCTGGCGCCTATCTCGGCAACGTTTCCTAACCTTCAACTGTTCCAGACAGAACAACGCAACGATCAGATTTTGACACCGCTCTTTTCTGACGCTCATGATTCAACATATGCACGTTTCTGCGTTCGTGCCAGCTGCTTTACAAGAATGATTTCAACCCCAGAGGTGCACGCTTTCTTCTCGTCGTGCCGGAAAACCTCCGCATTCCCGTTCTTGAAATGATGCACGACGATACCACGTCGGGCCACTTGGGTGTCGCCCGGATCCTTCATCGCACACAGGAACGCTTTTACTGGCCGAAAATGCGTCAAGCCATGCAGCGCTATGTAGCTAGTTGTGTCAAGTGCCAGCAGTACAAGCTCCCTACTTCCCGTCCACCGGGACCGCTGCACCTTATTGCGCCTCCGACCGCACCCTTTGAGCAGGTGGGCATCGACTTCTTGAGTCCTTTTCCGCGATCTTCGAACGATAACCGGTGGATAGTGGTATGTGTTGACCGTCTCACTCAATATTCAGAAACAGCCGCAATACCCTCAGCCACTGCTTACGAAGTATCCCTATTTCTTCTGCGATTTCTCGTCCTGTGCCATGGCCCTCCTCGAGTTCTGATCAGTGACCGTGGGCGCCAATTTACCGCTGAAGTTATCGAAGGACTCCGTCTATGCACCTGCGATTACCGTCGTACAACGCCGTATCACCCGCAATCGAATGGACTTGTTGAACAGACCAACCGCGCTCTGACCACTATGTTGGCGATGTACGTGTACTTTGATCACAAGAACTGGGATGACATCCTCCCTTTCATTACATACGCCTATAACACTACACAGCATGGGACAGCTGGCTGCAGTCCGTTTTACCTCCTGTATACTCGAGCTCCCCGCAGCTGTCTTGATACCATCCTTCCTTTCTCCCTCCACGACGAGCCTTCTATCACCACCACGTTATGTCGAGCCGAAGAAGCTCGCCGTGTTGCCCGCCTCCGCATCCTGGACTCACAGGAACGTTCGAAGGAGCGTTACGACAACCGACGCCCACATGTCTATTATGTGCCCGGTAATTTAGTGTTGCTGTGGACGCCGCTGCGCAAGCGTGGTTTAGCCCAGAAGCTGCTGTTTCGCTATAGCGGCCGTTTTGTCGTTTTGGAGCGCCTGAGTGACATTTACTATGCAATTTCACGCCGCACCGAAAGTAGCCGATGCTCACGCCGAACAAAGGTAGTGCATGTGGCTCGGCTAAAAAGTTTTCATCCCGGGCACCTTCCTTATACTGCTTGCCCTGGGGGGAAGTGTCACGTGCTTCGGGGCGTCAGAAAGAAAGAAGAGGCTGGGGAGAAGAAGAAACAGAAGCCACAGTGGTGTGTGCTGGTGTTCCTTCGGGGACTCGCAGCGCTTTAGACGATAAATAAACACCCCCGTTACGTACTGAGTTCGTAACTATATATATACCGGGTGTCACAACTAACATGAACCAAGGGTTACAAAATAAATGTATTTGAGGTAGGTCAGTGAAACCTGTTGCATGTAACTGCCAGCCTCCTTGCGCACTACAGGCAATTTTTTGTTACCCATTTACTTAATTGGCTAAATATATTATTTTTCTAATTTATTAAAGATGGGAAATTTGGAAAGCGCCTTCAGAAACCCACATTCGAGTCATTGCGATAACGAAAGCATCACGCTTATCATTTTTCCGGGCTCAGAAGAAAGCCCGCGAAATACAATTAAAACTATGTGACTAGCCCATTCGCGCGACACGATTGTGGTGCTCTCATCGTGGTTTGAGTGAACAAAATCCTCTGCGGCCGTGTCTCCTCGGCTCCATTAAAGCGGCAGGCCGATATGCCTGCGATGGCTTCTTCGCCCGCGTCGGACAGCCAGCCCATGTGACGGTGCAAGTAGCAGCGACCGCGGCGAGATTTTGCATCAATTTCTCTCCCATCAGCGAACGTTACGGCAAACGGAGGAGCGATAAGGTATCAGCCACTGAATCTGCGCGTACAGGCTTGGGTAAAGACGCAAGATGACATCATGTATGTGACTCGACTCAGTTCGCGCTCGCACCTTCCTTTGCTGGTACTTTATCGCCATCCGCCTCTCGTGACGTAGGCTGCTGGGATGTGCAGGCTTTGCCAAGATCTCGGTGGCGACGGGCGAGCTCGAGCTCGCTCCAACCATCGCCAACATTTCAGCCTGCCGCTGCAATGGTACCATCGGGTCACGGCCGCAGCTGATTTCGTTTTCTCAAGATCGACAGCCAGCCCATGTAACGGTGCAAGTAGCAGCAACCGCGGCGAGATTTTGCATCAATTTCTCTCCCATCAGCGAACGTTACGGCAAACGGAGGACCGATAAGGTATCAGCCACTGAATCTGCGCGTACAGGCTTGGGTAAAGGCGCAAGATGACATCATGTATGTGACTCGACTCAGTTCGCGCTCGCACCTTCCTTTGCGGGTACTTTATCGCCATCCGCCTCTCGTGACGTAGGCTGCTGGGATGTGCAGGCTTTGCCAAGATCTCGGTGGCGACGGGCGAGCTCGAGCTCGCTCTAACCATCGCCAACATTTCAGCCTGCCGCTGCAATGGTACCATCGAGTCACGGCCGCAGCTGATTTCGTTTTCTCAAACCACGACTGAGAGCACCACAATCGTGGCGCTCAAATGCGCTAGTCACGTGATATTATTTACATTCCACGGGCTTTCTTTTGAGCCTGGAAAAAAAGATAGACGTGAGACTTTCTTTATCACAATTAATGGAATGGGGGTATCTGAAGGGGCTCTAAAACTTCCCAATTGACATTTTTGTTAGTTATATGACGTTTTATGGCGCAAGAGCAACTATGGCTATATTGCGCCAAACACAAGGTTAGATGATTTGTTCATGTGAAGTGCTTAAGAGTTATGATTCTATATTAGATTTAAAACATTGGCTTCCTAAAGAAATGTACAACCTAGAGAGAAATCGACGAATGCTTGTTCCCCTAAAAGCAATGCAGGATGAAATGGAATGTGTTCATTATAAAATACACTAAAATATTTTTCCCGAGATTCTCAAGTTGCATGCATGAGAATAAAATGTGATTGACTGTGAGCTTATCTCCGCAAAATTCCCACACGGGTTTGTCTTTATTTGTGAAGAGGAAATTATGAGTGCTGTGTGTGTGTCCTATGCGTAGACGGCATAAAATAACCTCATAACCTCAATAAAACTTTCCTGATGTCCGCACGATTTCCATTCCCCTAAGAAAACCTTTACAAAATGCAGCTTGTTCTTTTCTTCATTTTCCCAATCAGCTTACCATCTAACTCTTAGTTTCCGGTGCACCAACTGTATACAATCCCTGTGTGGTATGTTCTCACATTTTATTTCTCTGGATCCTGCTTGTGTAGCACATGCGTCTTCCCTCTCATTACCCTCAATCCCAACATGTCTGGGGACCCAGCAGAATGTCATATTATGTTTTTGGGACGCTATCAGTACTATCGTGTGTATTATGTTGCCAATAAGTGGTTTAACTGCATTTTTAGAGTTTAATGCAGTAAGGACACTTAAAAAGTAAGTGGAAATGATGCTATTTTTAATGTTTTCATTTCGTATTTCTTTTTTTACAGCCGTAACAATAGGATAGCACTCTGCAGTGAAAACTGATGTATAAAGAGGTAGCCTTGTTATTGCTTCTGTGTCATCTTGTACTACTGCTCTTCCAACACAGTTACTTGTTCTTGAATCATCTGTGTAAAATACAATGTAATTCGTATATTTTTCTTTTAGTGCCAGGAATTCCTGCAATATGTGTTCATGTGGAGTGTGCATTTTTTGAAACTGTGTTAGCGTGAGGTCAACAACTGTAGGGAGACTGTACCACGGAGGGAGTGGTTCATGTCTTGGAGCAATACAATCAGTTTTATTCAATACGCCCAGCTCCCGGCATTTTTCTTCGAAGCGCAAGAACAAAGGCTTCATTGTTTGAGGCTTGTTGTTGAGTATTCGGGAAGGGCATTTCGTGACAGTAGAGTAACAGAGATGTTTAGGCATAGAACGGATTTTGAGGACGTATGTGCAAGCAAGTGCAGCTCTTCGATCTTTTAAAGCAGCTTCATTAGTTTCCACATAGAGGCTAGCTACTGGAGAAGTTCTATAAGCACCGGATGATAAACGTAAACCAAGATTGTGAACTGAATCTAGCCATTTTAATTAGAATGGCCTGGCCGAGCCGTATACTACTGAGCCATAGTAGAGCGTATAGAGAACGGTAAATATGTAAAAGACATGCCCTATCGGACCCCCAGCGTTTTCTTGGGAGTACTTTCATCACATTGAGGGCTTGGGATGCTTTTTTCTTTAAGTTGTTTATGTGTGGAAGAAAGCTTAGTTTTTGTCAAAGATGACACCTAAAAATTTAGGTTCATGTTTAACGTGCAATAGATTCTGGTTCAGGTGAAGTGTAGGGTTGCTTTGGAATCCTCGTCTGAGCGAGAATAAAACAGCTACCGTTTTTTGTGCAGAGAACTTCAATCCGTTGTTGTCTGCCCACGCGGACAGTTTGTTTACAGTGATTTGTATTTGTCCCTCGCAAATTGACAAGTTGGAGGACGTGTATGCTATTTCGACATCGTCCACATAAAGAGAATACATTATGGACCTTGGGATCACTTTTGCTATGAAATTTATCTTAATTATGAAGAGTGTGGTGCTTAAAACACAGCCCTGGGGAACGCAGTTTTCCTGCACAAAGTTAGTTGAAAAAGCTGAGTCTAAGCGGACTTTGAACGTACGGTTGGTTAGGAAGTCACTCAAGCAGCCTAGCATTCTGTTGCGGATAACTAGCTCGGCTAGGCCACGCAGGATGCCAAACCTCCACGTTGTATTGTAGGCCTTCTCCAGGTAGAAGAACACCCTGATACAATGCTGTTTTTGGACGAACGCTTCACGGATTGTATTTTCAAGGCGGACCAGGTGATCAATTGTAGAAGATGACTTTTTTAAATCCGCACTGATGTATATTTAGTAGTTTCCGGGACTGGAGAAAGAAAGTGAGTCGGATGTTTATTATACTTTCAAAGAGTTTTGCGATACAGCTGGTCAAGGCTACTGGCCTGTAACGGGCAGGTTTTGTAGGGGGCTTTCCTGGTTTTAAAAACGGTACTAATACTGCTTTTTTCCACGCCTCAGGTATTATTCCAGTGTCCCAAATTTTAATAAAAAATTTCACCAGGGCCTCTATGGCAGCTTCAGAGAGGTGTGCAAGCATAGCATAGTGTATGTTGTGTAGGCCTGGTGCTGTTTTTTTTACCGCGGCATAAAATTGTATTTAGCTCTTATAATGTAATTGGCCTGTTATATTCTTCATTTGTGCCTGTACGAAAGGGTAGTTTTTGTTTCTCGGTTATTGCCTTGTGTTTTTGAAATATGTCTGTATAGTTTGAAGAGCTCGAAACTGTAGAGAAATGCTCGCCCAAAATATTCGCCTGTTCTTCGAGTGTTCTTTGTGTTCCAGGTGTCGTCAACATTGGAAGAGTAAATGGGGTACAATCGCCGGTGAACATTCGAACCTGTTCCCACATTTCCTTTGCAGGGATTCAGCTATTAATGGATGATATATAATTATGCCAAGAGGTTTTCTCGGCATTTCGCCGGACGTATCGCGTTCTGACTCTTCCCTTTTTAAAGGTTATCAAGTTCTCTGCCGTTGGGTATCGACGGAGGATGTTCCAACCTTTGTTCTGTTTCTTTTGTTCTGCTTTGCACTCCTCCGTCCACCATATTTTGTGCTTTCTCCTTGCGTATACGGATGGTTGCGGGATTGCTAATAAGGCTGCTGATATTATGCATGTGCAGAACTTTCATTTATTTCGTCTGTAGTTAATTCTTCAGACTACTATTTTTCTAATGTGGCATTTGATTTAAAAACTGACCGATCAGCGAGGTGAAGCTTCCGACGACGTGGCCTTGATGGGATGATGGGTATAGAGGATGACAGCTTTAAAATAGCGGGTAAATGGTCACTCCTCCTAGGCTAATCTAAAACATCCCAATTAAAATCATAAAAAATGAATGATGGCGAAATAGCTACATCAAGGCAGCTCATGTTGCCTGAGCTGGGGCAGAAATATGTCGGCTTTCCAGTGTTCAATAGACATATGTTATTAGAGAAAATAAAATCTTCTATAATGTGCCCTCTCGTGTCGGTTCGCTCACTCCTCCAAAAGGAAGAGTGTCCAATAAAATCCCCAGATACCACGACTGGCTCAGGTAACTGCTGAATGAGTTCTTCTAGGTCATTTACTGTAAAGGTTAGGTGTGGCAGTAAGTATACAGAACATTTTATTATTGTTTTGTGGCTGGTTATGTTAACTGCCACCGCTTCAAACATAGTTTTCAGTGGTACTTCTGTGGCAGCGACGTCGCTTTGTAATATGATCGCAACGCCTCCTGAGAGTCTGTTTGCTGTTCTCGTCCTCATCGGAAGGTTATATTTCTTAAGGATATTTGTGTTCTTTGGACCAAGGTTTGTCCCTTTGAGGCACAAAGCTGTAGGTGCCATTAATGTAAGTATATCTGTGATGTCTGTATAATTTCGCAGTAAAATTAACCCCTACAATTCCATTATACTGTGTAGGCGATATTGTTGTGTATTGGGGAATAAAAGTTATTTAGGTTCGGGTGGACTTACGCTCGGTTTTCCATCTTTTTCCAACAAGTTCCACCTCCCCTGCAACACAACCGTGTTGGGGTGACGTCCATTGCCTCACTGGAGGCGCTGGAGGCCTGTGGCGATGCTACGGACGAACTAGCTAGGATCCTCCCTCTGGATTGGGAAACCTTGTGGGTTCCCGACTCAGAGGTTGGCAGACCCTCTTTTAAAGCTGGCAGAGGAGCATTGGCTGCATCTGCCTGGGGTGGCATGGATGGCCCTTCCATATTTTCCAAAGACGCCTTGGTAGGTGCCAGGTTGCGGTCTAGCGCTCCGCCCCTGCACGCCATGCCCGTGTAGTATGTCTTAGTGGTGAAGATTAATGGATTGTTTTTTCTAGCCGTTTTCTTGCCTCAGTGAACGATATGTTTTCTTTTGCCTTTATCGTGGTAATTTATTTTTCTTCCAGGCTGGACAAGATTGTGAATATGATGGGTGTTCTCCTTCACAGTTGGTGCAGTGTGGCACTGGAGCATCACAGCCTTCCGCAAGGTGTTCTTTAGAAGCACATTTAGCACAAGTTTTTTGTCTACGACAGCTTTGTCATCCATGACCTTATTTCTGGCAGTTGAAGCATCGTCGGGGATTTGGTATGTATGGAATAACCTCCACTTTAAGGTATCCTACTTCAATTGTCTCTAGCAGTGAGCTTGGAATTGAAGGTCAAGATCAGATGCGTTGTTGCGAATTCTCTGTTGTCCTTTCTAATTTTGATTCTATGAGCATTCATGTCATTTTGGTCAGTGAGACCATCTAGCCTTTCTTCTTCAATTATGTGAAGGAAGTCAGAATCAGATATTACTCCTCGAACGGTGTTTAGAGATCTATGTGGGGTCACGGTCACCGGGATATCCCCAAAAGATTGGATGTCGGATAGTTTCTCTTGTTGATCTTCATGGCATAGCTCCAGAAGCAGGTCTCCATTTGCTGTTTTAGACACTTTATACTTTGGGCTCTACTTGAGAACAACGCAGAGGGGCTATGGAGAGAAAAATGGTAGGGGTAATTAAGAGATAGGAAGCGTGCAGAGTGGGTCAGAGAAATAACTCGTTACCCACGTTCTACCGGAAATTAAGAAGAAGAAATGGACATGGGCAGGACATGTAGTGCAAAGAGAGGATAACCGATTGTCGCTTAGGGTAACAAACTGGATTCCAATGGAAGGAAAGTGTAGCAGGGGGCAGCAGAAAGTTAGGTGGGCGGATGAGGTTAAGTTAGCAGGCGTCAAGTTGATGCAGCTAGCACAGAACCGGGTTAATTGGAGAAATATGGGAGAGGCCTTCGCCCTGCAGTGGGTATAGTCAGGCTGATGATGGTGATGATCATGATACTTTGGGCCTATGGCATTTGTTAAAAATTTTGATATTAAAAATGGGGACAATGTTCGGGCTGGTTTTTCTTCAAGTTCGGAGTGAATGACAGAACTTAGCATAGCTCTTTGGCTTTCCAAGCAATTCTGCTGTAACTTCGGTCCGCCTCCGTTTGTCGGGGCGATCAGGTTTAGAGAATTTCGAAGCTATAAAGGTAAGTTTGTTGTTCGGCCAGGGTGGCGGCCAGCCACCTTGGAGCCCAATGAGGGGACGGGACATGAACGTGCAAGGCAGTACTGTCCACGTAAGCCGTACACCCCGACTATACCCAAATATGGCGTAACACAGGGTGGTTAGCCACACAGGGTTACCCTAGCACCCAGGAAAAATGGTAAAAGCAGGAAAGGAAGAGGAGACAGGATAGTTGTAAGATAGAAGATAGGAAAGCTAAAGATGTAGGAGAGGATAGGAAAGGGAGACTCCGGTTTCCCCCGGTCGGGTCAGGCTGGAGGTGCCGTCTATGGGAAGCGTGGGCCAAAGTGGTGTGTTGCCTCTGACAAGGGGCCTTAAAGGTCCAAACACTCGGCATCGGCTCAACCACCAGGATCCCTTTTTCCCCAGACACGACGATGCCACACACGACTAAGCGTGGGTGCTCGGGGGGTCGGGGTCTGTGGTGTCGCACAAAACATACAAACATCTGCTTTAACAGGTCTCCCTGCGGTGAATTAACATTTTTGGTTTAAGGTGAATATTTAGTAAGATAAAAAATGAACGTAATTAGCTAATTAAGCATTTGGAAAACAAAAAAGTGTGTGCAGGCTAGTTTCTCTTGTTTCCAGGCTAGTAGCCCTAATATTCCAATACGACAATCATCCGATGTTTTTTGGGAAGATAAACCCCGTACATTCTTTAACGTACACGTACCTCAAACCTAAAGTAAGCATGCC
>JAJIZL010028212.1:96809-140701 GCA_023969395.1 Amblyomma maculatum
CTTAACAAAAATCTTTTAGACTGCAGAAAATGCTTGAAGTACAAGCGATGACTTACCTTCCAAGTGGGATGTGCCCGGTGGTGGGATTTGTAACCGCACCACAAGCTGCGATGCGACGCTGAACAGCAAGGAATTCTGTAGGAGAACCTGGTCGCCGCAAACGTGTCGGTGTAGCACAGTACAAGACAAGTGGACGACTAAACAGACTTGAGCTGCCTAGGCTTTCCGCTGTGCGCAAGGTTTGCTTCCGGCTGTGAGTCCTGTCTGTAAGTTATAATACTGTACGGTGTAGCATCTTTGAAACCTGAATTACGGGCCTGATGTGCTGGTGTCTCAAATCTACTTGCTACGCTAACCTGCTGTGAGAAACGGTAGAACACGGATACCATCGCCGCGTCGTCTGCAAATGCCTTCTATTGCTCACAGCAATACAGCCGTGAGCGCTACACGAAAGGGGTCCTTATCTGCACTTAGTTGTATCTGTGCAGGGATGCTACCAGAAGATGCCAAAGATAGACTGTTATCAATTCTGTGAAGCGTTTTAATCGCTTTCAATTCTGTTTGACGTCACGACTTGCTCGACCGATGTTTTCTTGACGCGGCGTCGATAACTTTGAGCCGGATTTTAACGAGAACGGGAGCCTCATCACACTGTGATATAAAAGAAAATCTATCGACAGCGGGGTAAAGTTGCTCTTTGCTGCGTCCCTGCGTTTCCACTATCTGCAAGTCTCGCGGCAAAGCTGATATCTTGTCAGACGTCGTGCATGAGTTCCGCGGCCTACAAATTACTCGCCAAGTTCAAAATTGCGAATGCTGGAAAATACACATACATTTTCAAAGCATCAGCAGCCTTAAACTACTAGGCGACTTTTAACTCGCTCAGACGTTTTTTTAGTGCATATAGTACTACTAGCCGATATCATGGATTTCGCCGATATCTGTCCGAAGCCGCTCACTCTCTCTATTCGTGAACACGAAGTGTAGAAAGAGAAGGTGGCGACGCGCGCGTCGCGCGGCCCAGCATTGAGGAGGGTGAGCGGCCGCATAGCTGCAGTAGTAGCCACTCTCTCTCTCTCTGTCCATCCGTTTCTCTGTGAACTTGAGGAAGAGTAAGAGAAAATGGCGGCGACACCTGCATCACGGGACTTAACACTGAGTGGGCGGAGCGGGGCATAGATGCACCCAAGGAGAGAGTAGACATTGAGAAAGGGGCGCGTCATTTGCAGACGTGGCGGCCGTTACTGGGCAGCGTTTCACTAGCGTGTGTTACTCCGGAGTGAGCAGTCATGTGTCGCTCGCGCGTCCGCAACTTCGGTTTCTCTCCGCTTTTCTTTTTTTGACCAGTAAACCATCATCAATGCACGTACACAGTCTAACTGCTAATGTCTAATGGAGAATGTCCAATAAAAATTGGTATTGGCTTAGCTAGGTTAAGCCTGGAACTCACGAGTATCATAACGAAGCTCATTCACCCGAATGTCAAGGCCCACTTTTCGTAAAGGGTAACCTCATCGTCACATCCAGTGTTCTCAGCAGTAAAACGCGCCCGTCTTGCTGCGTCACTCGCACGTCTCTTTTTTCCGACCGCTCGGAAGCTGTTCTTCGCTTTCCTCTGTCCACTACCTCCTCTTGTTTTCATTACGCCGTGCAGCAGTGGCTTCCGCCTGAGCAGAAACACCCGACGCCTCGTCTTTTGTCATTCTTCTTTTCTTTCACGGCATACGGTGTCACGGTGCCTCGCCGAGGGATTGAAAACCTAGCGCAGTGCATGATTATTCTTCTTCTCCTGTGACGTCACGTGGTTTGCGCATGCACAGCTGTGGATTTTTCCAACGACATAGCACATGCGAGACTCGGAGTTGATCGCCTAGGGAAGTTTTTCACTTCAAAACGTCCGACTGTTTCGTGGTCAGATGCCGGAGCAGCGAGGCTGATGCTGCCCTATATTCGGTTGATGTGATGGCCGGCCAACGGTTGAGGTCTCCTTTCGTGCAACGCCGTGCAGGAACCGGGCCCTGGATCTGGTTCCGAGAGACCGGAGGTCGCGATATGACGCTAGCATTTCACATCAGGCGCCCAAGTACCAGGTAGCATGGCTCTCAGTGCTCGGTACTGCGGTGGGTCAGACCAAGGCGTTCCAGTGCTCGGTACTGCGGAGGGTCAGTTCCAGGCGTCCCAGTCCCACAAGTACTGCGGCGGGTCACACCCAGGTGCTGTGGTGAGACAAGTGCGGCGGTCAGGCGCGTTAGTGCAGGCGAGCTGCCTCAGGGAGTAGTCTACAAAATGACGGAGCGCTGCACGGTACCAGACCCCGGACCTGGTGTCCGACAGGTGCTGGCGAGCCGATCTTTAGACGCCAGTCCCAGAACGGTGAAGAAAACCGCCCAGCGGTGCTCGGGAACGTGCGTCCTTTTCCCCTGCCTTGAACGAACTGACGCGAACTAGCTCGCCTCGCACGCTGCCGCACTTTCCTTTTTTTTCACTGGTCACCCATGCACTCGCACTCACGATCACCATCATCACAACCTCGCGACCATCATCATAGTCACATATAGTGGGGAAACTATGGCAAGGTGACAATGGTTCATGACTTCGTAAAATATCGGGAAGCGCTTTGTTTGGAAAAACGTCAAATTGGGCTAAATGGTGCACACTGTTCGAGACTGGTCCGAGTGAACAGCTCCGGAAATTTCGATTACCGGGGGTTCTTTACCGTGCACTGACATCGCACAGCCCACTGGCCTTTCGCGTGCATGGAAAGTGGACCACCGCGGCCGGAATTCAATCCTGCATCCTTGGGTGAAGCAGTAAAGCATGTTAAATAAGGGAATTTTTATTCACGTGTAAAAATATGAAAGCTACTCGGTTTTGTATGGCAAATGAATGCGGATGAGAAATGTACAAACTGGTTTGGTTTGGTTTGTAGGGTTTAACGTCCCAAAGATTCTCAGGCTATCAAAGAGGCCGCAGTGAAGGACTCCGGAAATTTCTACCACCTGGAGTTCTTTAGCGTGCACTGACATCGCACAGCACACGGGCACCTTGCTCTTTCGCCGTACCGTAAAGCTGCCGCTGACGCCGTTATTCGATCCAGCATCCTTGGGAACAGTAGTCGAGCGCCGTAACCACTGCGACACCCCGACGGGGTCAAAATGTACAAACTAGAGACCCGGATCGCCACGAATAGCTTAGATTTCGTTTATGGTTCGGTGTAGCTGACAAAGAATTTAGCATGTGCGGTTCTTCATATTTCAGTGTCGTGTGGCCTTTTAACGTCCGAGCACAAGGCACTGTACAGAGGCCCTATTCGTCGTACCTCGACTGATTTTTGGATGATGATGCCGGGATCGATCCCCGTCCTCAGAATAAGTAGTCGAGCGACCTAGCCACTAAAAGACCCAATTGCGGCCAGAACGGTTCAAATTGGCTAACGGAGATCTAGAGACCTTGACTCAGTGCAGAATTATCCTGAACGCAGTGAAACAGGGATGGGAATTATAGGCGTATATTCAAGAGCCAGAAATAAGACAAAATAAAGGCAGCAAGATTACTGAACTAATAAATGCTCATTCAGAAGAAAGGAAAACTCACATATGCCAAGAACGGATCTACCACAGCATGTGTGTGCCGTAAAATGGTGTGAAGCGTAGCGCCGTCACATAATATCGCTCAAGTTCTCGTTTTGAGTGAGCGAAAACGTGTTCAGGAGTGGGATACATTTACTCGTTTCTTTAAATGAAACATATTTCATGTGATTGTTTCTCAGCCATTTTTCTACGAAGGCCGTGACCTGGTGTATTCAGGGTTGTCCTCTCCACTGCGAGTTTAAGATGGTGGTGCTTTGCAGTTTTTATAGTTCTTGTATCTGAAGCACATTTCGCGCAATGTGTTTCGCCTTGGCAATACTGTGATTGGTCGCCAAATATTAGTTGTTAAAAAAAACGGCGAGGTTGTTGTACCGGCTAATACAATGAAATCTTTCTGTACCCTTTTTCAAATGAGTATGATACGGACAATCATTGACAAATGATTGCGTGACGTAGAGATAAAATTGCTTTGGCGCGGTCGCGGGAAATAGTTCCGTGACTAACTTTTAAAGCGCACTCTTTGGCGCCCGTTCCTGGGTTTCGCGTCGGCGTCGGCCTCGTAACCAGCTCCACCCCCCTTTCAGCCCCCCTTTTCCTGCGTGGCGCCCACCGCGCGTGTTATTGCTTATCGCATCGCTCCCCCCCCCCCCCCCCCCTTCATCCCCTCTTTTTGCGTGGCGGCGAGGGTGCTTTCTGGTTGCCTAAATGCCGGCTTGCAATAAGCGGTTCACGGTTCGTGCATTTCAAGCCGAAACAAACAGTCACATTCTCTTCACTAGCTAGCGGCGTCAGCGGCATCAGTCAGTCGCTGCTATCTGTTCGTCGCCCAACATTGCTTTGTGCCCACGCGCTTCCTTCCGCAACTCCCGATAACCTAATTGCTCTCTTCATTTCCCCTACCACAAAGCTTCTTTCATAATAGCCAAGAACTTTTAGTGGAATGTTTCTTGAAGGGATACGTGTGAAACATTTAAAATGCTTGTCTGTAATTTTACATATGTGTCTCGCTCGAAATCTTTGCCTCAATCTACCGAAAAGTTGAAACAGCTGATGAGCCCATTACGAAGTAACGTAAACGGTGGCAATTTTTTTTAAACGACGGCTGTTATGAAGTTTATTATTTTCAAGAATGCCAGCGTTTACAGGCGACGCGAAGAGAAAATAGTTTTTCGCAAATCTGCATCTAGCGATCTTTTGGTCATGACTTTACAAAATGCTAAGCGCTTTAATGGGCATTTTTGCTGTGACCATTGCTTATTTTTATTCAGTTGTGCTTCGTGTCATAAGTTTCTCGGCGAGTACACATACGCACTTATTGTTGGTTAGGCCACAAATATCATTTATAAGATCGCAACATGTACTCTGTTTGCAGAAAAAAGGCATTTTAGACAATGATCACACCGTACATCCCCAAATCAGAAAATATTTATTCTCCTTTTACGTATTTATTTGGTAGTGTTTGTCTTTTCACGAAGAATATTTACCAGAATTCTCAATCATCTGGCGTTTCAACAAGGTGCATCACAATTTTGCTGTTACCGAAATACCACTTGTAAAACTCTTGCTTGAGATTATCGTCTGTGCTCGTCTAGTGGAAATTCCTCGCTCTCTTTTTCTATGCCAGCTGCCAAACGAGGAGAGGTGAATTTAGTTTTGGGGAAAGAGGACAGGGGAAGTCGAAAATTTCCCGTATGAAAACTGCCTCGAACTATGAGGTGGTGTCTCGGAAGACAGTTATCTATCTCGATCTTAGTGTTAGTTTTGGGGCCCTTCAGGCATGCCTGTTAAATCTCGCTTCCAAAAGCACTGCAACAATTTTCTGCTGGATGGTATAAAAGGT
Organism: Amblyomma maculatum; assembly: GCA_023969395.1. Classification (NCBI taxonomy): domain Eukaryota; kingdom Metazoa; phylum Arthropoda; class Arachnida; order Ixodida; family Ixodidae; genus Amblyomma; species Amblyomma maculatum. Next base: position 102,240 of record JAJIZL010028212.1, read on the forward strand.
GTGTAGAGGATGGGCGGGTAACTCTTCATCATCAGGAGTCTGACTATACCCACTGCAGGGCGAAGGCCTCTCCCGTACTCCTCCAATTAACCCAGTTCTGTGCTAGCTGCATCCACCTCACCCCTGCGAACTTCTTATCCTCATCCGCCCACCTAACTCTCTGCCGCCCCCTGCCATGCTTTCCTTCCTTTGGAATCCAGTTTGTTGCCCTAAGCGACCATCGGTTATCCTTTCTTCGCGCTACATGTCCTGCCCATGCCCATTTCTTCTCCTTGATTTCCACTAGAACGTCAGTGACTTGAGTTATTTCTCTGACCCATTCTGCGCGTTTCCTATCTCTTAACGTTATTTCTACCAATTTTCTTTCCATAGCCCTCAGTGTTGTCCTCAACTTAAGTAGAACCCTCTTTGTTATCCTCCACGTTTCAGCCCCATAGTTAAGTACAGTTAAGAGGCGAATGCTGTATACTTTCCTCTTGAGCGAAACGGTAAGCTGCTAGTCATACTCTGGGAGCGCTTGCCAACTTCACTCCATCCCAGTCTTATTCTACTTTGCATTTCCCTTTCATGGTCCGGATCGGCGGTTACTACCTGTCCTAAGTAGGCATATTCGCCTACTACTTTCAGTGCTTCGCTACCTAACGTTAACTGGTGTTTCTTCTCTAGGCTATTATTGATTTTCAAGCCTACCTTTCTACTTTTCCTGTCTACGCCATCAATCATTCCTTCCGTTCATCGCCTGAGTTGCTTAGCAAGGCAATGTCATCAGCAAATCGCAGATTACTGAGGTATTCTCCATCTACCCTTATTCCTAACTGCTCCCATTCCAAGTATATCAATAATTTTACTAAGCAAGCTGTGAATAGTACTGGGGAGATCGTGTCTCCTTGCCTAACGCCTTTCTTTAACGGAATCTTGTTACTTCCTTTATGCAGAAGTATGGTTGCTGTGCACCCTCTATGTATATCCCACCACTTTCACGTGCGGCTCGTTTACACCCTAATTTCGCAATGCCTGCGTTTCTACTGAGTCGAACGCTTTTTTGTAATCAATGAATGCTATGTATAAGGGCTGGTTATATTCCGAGCGTTTCTCTTTCACCTGGTTGATGGTGTGGATATGATCGATATTACAGTATCCCTTCCGAAAACCTGCTTGGTCTTTTGCTTGATTCCAGTCTAAAGTTTTCCCGATTTTATTAGCGCTTACTTTGGTGCATACCTTATACGCAACAGACAGTAAGCTGATTGGTCTGTAATTTGTGAGGTCCTTAGCGTCCCCTTTCTTATGAATGACGATAATGTTGTGTTCTTCACTGGTTCCGGTACCGTCGATGACACCGGGCGCTGGGTATACAGGGTGACCAGTTTTCTTGCACGATATGCGACCTTCCATCAACAAATCGATAGTTACCTGATCCTCTCCAACTGCTTTCCCCCTTTTTATAGTTTCTAATGCTTTCTTAACTTCGTCCTTCGTCACTGGCATTTCTCTACCGCTAATGTCATTATTGTAGTGACTGCTACTACTTCTGTCTGTGGGAGCGGAAGAAGTCGCTTGAAGCTCTACTCGCCACTCGGACATGGGACCGTGACACCTAACGTAGACTGGCGCGCGCACACACGTATATTCAGACTTATGCAATCGAACTCACTCGACAGAGCTGGCGCAACATTTGCGACCAGATGAACAAGACTCCGAACGCTCGTAACACGTGGAACCTCCTTCGACATTTACTCGACCCAGCTGGAGGCAAACTCCAACACGCCAACAGCCCCAGTATCCTCCACCAGTATCCTGGCACGACAGATGAGCTCAAACAAGAGCTTATAAATACTTACATCCGCCTCGAACCAACAACCCACCTCCCCATCTATCATTGCGCGGACAATCCCGGGCTAGACGGTCTAATCACTCTTGTGGAGATCCGAGCAGATTTCAATCGCGTCAGAATGACTTTGGCGGCCGGCCCTGAACGCATTTAAAATAAAATGCGGAGGCATCTAGACGGCGCATCCATTCATGCTCTTACCGACTATATTCAAGAATGTTGGGCCAGAGGTACCATACCTCAGGAGTGCAAATGCGCCAATCTAGCCCTCATCTCCAAGCCGGGCAAACAAACAACCTTGGCAAACCTCCGTCTAATCTCTCTCACGTCCTGCGTTGGAAAGCTGATGAAATACGTTATCTAGACCAGATTCTTGCGTTACCTTGAACACAACCATCTTCTACCAGACGCAATGCTCGGCTTCCACCCTCATATAGCGGCCCCGGACGTTATGCTTCCCCATCATCAGGTGGTCGTGAGACGCACACTAGACACGTAGGTCATCGTTGGCCTCGATCTTGCGAAAGCATTCTACAACGTCCTCCATAAAGCGATTCTTCAACAACTTCTGGCTCTCGCCGTCGGATATTGCACGTGTGCGTACATCAAAGATTTCATCACCAACCGCACAGTGCAACCTGAAACGGCACGGAGATCCTTCCATCATCTCTCCGGTAAACCGTGGCACGCCGCGAGGCTTCGTACTTTCGCCGATGCTTTGCAACGTCGCACTGATAGGCCTGTCCAAGCTACTGGCCGACATTGCCCATCTGCATCGCAGCATTTATGCTGACTACCTCACACTTTGGATCACGAGCGGCAGTGGCGGCCAGATTGAAAACACTCTACAGACCGCCATCGAACGGATCGGAGATTATCGCAGTACAGTTGGCCTCACCTGCTTGGCGACAAAGAGTATATCATCCTCCCGTTCCCAGGACGACGCAATCTAAAATACTTCCTGATGTCAACATCCAGGTGCAAGGAAACCGGATTCCTCGTACAGATCACATCAGGATCTTGAGTTTGCACCTACAGGCCAACGGCAGTAACAACATCACAATGCAACGCATCGACCAGTCGGTGGTACAGATCGGACGCCTCCCTAAGTGAGTCACGAGCAAGCATCATGACATGCGAGACCCCAACCTTCTACGTCTCGTTCAAGCTTTCATCTACACCCGCATCACCTACTCTGCACCCTACCTAAAACGAACTGCTAGAGGCGTCACTTAGAAAAGCGTGCAAGACGGCCCTGGGTCTTTCCATGTCCACAGCTATCCATAAGCTCATGGCTCTAGGAATCTCCAATACCGTAAGCGAACTGATCGAAGCAACCCTCACCGCCTAATATAAGCGGCTCTCACTCACGCATGCTGGCCGAGCGGTATGCAGCAAGTTAGGAGCGGCACCAAGTTATGCTGAACTTACCCCGCCGCCTAAATATCCGTATCTCTCACATTCCCAAACGGATGCACGCGGAATACCACGCCGAGACAGGCCAACCGCGCACGTCAATTCCAGAAACGCTTCAGCGGGCATCCGGACGTCACGTATACGGACGCCTCTTACCACCCCTCGAAATCAGCGATGGTGGCGGCAGCTCTCGCCCCTCATCGCAGCTCGTACACAACCCGCGGCGTTCGCAATGCAGAAGCAGTCGCCGCAGCCGAGGAGGTTGCCATCGCGCTAGTGCTAGCCGACCTTAATACCAATATCGTCATCAGTGATTCTCAACAGGCATCAGTAACTACGATGCTGGCCGTATCTATTGCCAGGCGTTACACATTCAACTTTCTACTGCACCCTCTTCCACATCTCGCTTATTTCTTTAGGCTCCAGCCCACGAGTCGCTCAGTGGAAACGCCCCGGCACACACTCTCGCTCGAGATCTCAGCTGCCGAGCCGAGAGCATGATCAGCAACCCTGCTTCCCCTGACACTAATATCTGACGCTCTTCTCTACTCCACTTACACGGATATACTTCAGCTCTACCGACGCTAAAGATGCTCATATCCTCCCGCACACCGCTATCTAACAAGACATGAGGCCGTCCAATGGCGCAAACTACAAACGGGCAGCTTCCCACACCCCCAACAGCAGGATCTTTCCGCAACCGATAGGCCTCATATGCTAAGACTGCTCAACACCGGCCACTTCCATACACATGGCGTGAACGTGTACACGCTACAACACAAACAACTCAAACACCCTAGATATGTGGCAGTCTTTCCTGCGTACTTCCGAGCCAGCAGACCCACGCCGGCTTATCCAGCGCGCGGTGGAGGCCGCGACATACGAAGGGAGCCCCGCCGACCTCCTCTAAGCCAGCGTAACCGGTCCTTTGACTGATCCGCTGATTTTGGGCGTAATAAAAAAATTGGCTGTGGCTTACATTGGTTCAGTTTGGAAGATTGCGAAAGCAACGTATTTGTTCAGCTGGTAGTTTGGACATGGTTGCCCCGTATGGCTTATGCATGGATTCACTCTGGACACAACATGATTACACAGTTCTACTCAAATTTTGCTTTATTTATTCCGATTAATACGCTTTGGTGATCCGTGTAGAAATGGCTTTTGGACTGTACATCGCTGATCACACAGTCGTCGAGATGCCTATACATTACTAAATCTAGACTGCTACACCATTGGGTGGTACTCTTTAGTCCTGACTCCTTGGCATGGAGACCCGATAAAGACAGCCGGAGGGCTTGTGGTAACGCCGCTTGGAGTTTGCGCCACTCGCGTTGAGATTCGCCACGTAACTTTCTCGTTTTGCTTCGTTGTGCTAGCAGGGTGCTCCAAGGGCCTCATTTTCGGACTTGATTGTCTTAGAGAAAACGACGTAATCATCGACCTCCGTGACTTCATGGTGTCTTTTTCCCCTCACCGCGCAATTTCCGACGAGTACACACAGCGCATCGACGACTACGCAGGCAGGCCAGTTTTCCGAGTCTGCGACGACCATGTCACTCTACCTCCAAGCACCAGCTTCTATGTTACAGCGCAGTGCGACAACCCTCCCGCCCTTCAAGGCCTCGCGGAAACGAGCATGCATTTATTGCTGAGCCTACAAGTCTGCGTCACTCAGGGGCTCTTCGCCTTGAGTAATAAAAGAACTGAACTGCCTTTAACGAGCTTTAGTGCCAAATACCGCCATTTACCGCAAGGTACAGCCATCGCTTATTCTGACGAAGTTAGTGCGCACTCCGCCCACTACGCCCTTTCGCTGGCCAACGAGAACCGTCCCGAGAGCACTGGACATACTGTTAAAACTGACGTGAATTCTGCTTTGTTTCTTTCCCAGAAACGCCGCCTTCAAGCAATTCTGGACACTTACCGTGACTGCTTTGCCGTCACTTCCAAAGTGAAACAGACGTTGGTAGCCAAACATCGAATTATAGTTGATCCCACCGAGCGCCCTATCCGCCAACACCCCTATACCGAGTATCGGCGAAAGAATGAGACGCTATTCGGGCGCAGGTTGATGGTCCACAAGCCAATGGGCCTCACCAGTTGTGCTGGTCGCTAAAATTACGGAACACTCAGATTCTGCGTCGACTATAGAAGGCTCAACAAAATTACGAAAAAGGACATCTACCCATTGCCTCGAATCGACGACTAGTTCGACCGACTCCGCCACGCCCGATACTTTTCATCGCTCGATCTACGCAGTGAGTACTGGCAGATTGAAATCGATGAACGTGATCGAGAGAAGACCGCGTTCATTACTCTGACAGACTACGAATTTAAGGTGCTTCCCTTCGGTTTGTGTTCCGCTCCCGCAACCTTTCTAAGAATTATGGACACTGTCCTAGCCGGCCTGAAATGGCATATGTGCCTCGTCTACTTTGACGACGTCATTATCTCTGCGACCGACGAGGAGCACCTCAAACGGTTGACGGCCGTGCTAAATACCATCCGCGGGGCCGGGCTCTCACTAAAACCAGAAAAATACAACTTTGCATTCCAACAGCTCACGTTTCTGGGTCACGTCGTGAGCGCTCAGAGAATTAGCCCTGATCCAGAGAAGACGGCTGCCATGGCTGCTTTCCTGACACCCGCTGATAAAAGTTCCGTGCGTCGGTTTTTGGGCCTCTGTGCATATTACAGGAGATTTGTACACGACTTCTCCCAGATAGCGAAACCATTGACTTGTATAACAGAGGACGACTAGCCTTTCATCTGGGCCGACGAGCAGCAAAGGGCCTTCGAGGAGTTTCGCAAGCGCTCCAAACAACGCCCGTTCTTGGCCACTTCGACGAGGAGGCCGACACAGAATTGCATGCCGACACCAGTAACGTTGCCCTCGGTGCAGTTCTCGTTCAGTGGCAAGATGGCGTTGAGCGGGTGATTGCTTACGCCAGCCACACCCTGTCTCGATCCGAAGCGAATTATTACACTACCGAAAACGAGTGTCTTGCAGTTGTGTGGGCGGTAACAAAATTTCGGGCGCATTTGTATGGTCGACCGTTTAGAGTGGTCAGCGACCACCACTCACTCTGTTAGCGAACCTTAAAGATCCTTCAGGCCGGTTACCCCGCTGGAGTCTCCGCTTACAGGAGTTCGACGTCACTATTGTGCACAAGTCCGGCAAGAAACACAATGACGCTGACTGTCTCCCGAGAGCCTGTCCCATGTTCTTCAATTGAAACAGATGACTCCGTTTTTGTCGGCGCTCTCACGACGCCAGATCTCGCTCAACAGCAGCGAGACGACACCGAACTCCGGCTCCTCATTGATTACCTCGAGGGAACCGCCTCATCACCGCCTCGCCTTTTCACGCGTGGCCTGTCGTCGTTCTGCTTGCGTGACGGCGTCCTCTACAAGAAAAACTACGCTTCCACAGACATTCAGTATCTGCTAGTGGTCCCAACACCGCTCCGTACCGACGTTTCGCAGGCATGCCACGACGAGCTTGCTGGCGGACATCTCGGTTTTTCTGGCACCTTGGCACGGGTACGACAAAAGTACTACTGGCCCAAGCTTGCCGCTATTGTTCAGCGCTATGTTAGGACGTGCCGTGATTGCCAACGTCGGCAGATACCACCTGTCAAGCCGGCCGGCCTGCTGCAGCCTATTGTTCCTCCGAGAGTACCTTTTCACCAAGTCGGTATGAACTTGCTAGGGATATGTCCTACGTCATCATTGGGCAACTGGTACAGTATAGTCGCCACAGATTATCTAACCCACTATTGTGAGACGAAAGCTCTTCCCAAAGGCACGTCTACTGATATTGCGAACTTTTTCATCTTTAATCTAGTCTTTCACGGTGCCCCTGCGATCGTTTTAACTGACAGTGGTACGGCATTTACTCAGGAAGTGATGAGGCTCAGTAGCACTTTTTCTTACCACCCTCAGACGAATGGCCTCACTGAGCGACTCAGTAAGACCATCGCCGATATGCTTTCTATGTACGTCGACGAAGACCATAAGAACTGGGACTAGATACTACCGTATGCAACATTTGCGTATAACACCGCAGTCCAGGAAACGACCCGCTTCACACCGTTTCGTTTGGTGTACGGTCGCGAAGCTGTCACCATGCTGGATGCAATGCTACTGCCAGATGTTGCCTCCCATCGATTACCGGTGCTGACCAATTCGTGCAGCATTCCGAGGCCTCTCGCCAGCTGGCTAGATTGAGAGTCCGGACACATCAAGTTAAAGGTACTCGACGTTATCACCTTCGTCACAGGGAGGTAATTTACAACCCTGGCGATCAGGTTTGGGTGTGGACATCTGTTCGCCAGCAGGGTTGCTCCGAGAAGCTTCTGCGCCGCTACTCCGGCCCGTAAGAAGTACAACGCAAACTCAGCGACGTCACCTACGAAGTGATCCCGCAAGGAATTGTTCGCTCATCCCGACGGCAAGCACAATCAGAAGTCGTACATTTCGCCAGGATGAAGCCCTTCTACTCCCGCTAGGTCAAGCTAGATGCCTTTTTTTTTGCTTCCTTTAACTGCTTTATGTGAACGCACCATCCTCGCCGACTACGGGTATCCTCGACCTCGTCACTCGGCATCGGGATGATGCCATCTCCACCGGGAGGGGCAATGCCGCAATGTTATTTTACAGGCACCGCCATGTGGCGAGCTCGGGAGACTGGCACGCGCTCGTCTTCTTCGCTCTCGGTGCTCGCCCGCCAGTTGATTCCGTGCATTCTTTTGCCGGTACTTTGCGTAGGTGAAAGTAAATCCGTCTACTCAGTTTTACTGGCTTCTGTGACAATATTTTTTCAAGACGTGCAAAGGTATACCCTAAAGCAATTGAGACAAGAAACAAATACCCACACTGTCTTCCATCTTTATTGGTGATGATCTAATGTTCCGTTTAGATAGAGTTTTTAAATATTTTTAAAAGTAGGCTTTTTATATAGAATTATTTATCAACATGGGCGTCAGCCTGTTTCGTTTACTTAGATAGCTTTCTCTTAAAGTAATTGTTGCTGAGGCAGCCTAGCCTTTAACATGTACGTGTCTCATTTTAATTTTTACTCCGACCACTATACACCGCAATTCAATATTTTAAGCCCTATACAAAAATGTTTTTAGATTAAACACTGCGAAATAACATTTAGGCCCTATACACCACGGTTTTAAGTACATCATTAAACATCAAACCTCGGGCATTTTATAGATTTCAGTTGATATTTCATCTTGTGTTAGGCGCTCATTGGCCTAAGATGCCCTTGCGCCATAAAAATCACTTCATTACTATCATCATCAACCTAAAGCAATTGATAGAAACTGCGCCTGACTTTGTATTTGCCAAGCACAAGACACGGGTCAGGAAACAGAAACCACTACAAACACAAACCACCACAGATGTTTTTGCACAGTTGACACCTTAATTTCAACGGACCACATGAACTCTATTCCGAAAGATTATACTGAGTTTCATGTTTTTTAGTCGCTGGAGTGGACTGAAAAAGACCTTGAAATGATTCTTTCTTGAAATGCTGAGTAAAGAAGAAAGAAAATTTTACGAGAATGAGGTGTGCCTGAATGCAGAGTGCAAATAAGTTATTGAGCTAGCAATGCACATTCTAGCAAACTGAAAGACAAAAAAGAATAACTGGCAGCATCTTTGGAGAACTCTGCCGTTTGATGAAAAAGGAAGTCGCACACGGGAACCAAAAATTGAGACTATATTAAAACCGCACTTTTGGTGGACAGAAATCGACAGCTTATAGTTCAGAAAGTGAACCACTTGCTATTCACGAGTATGAACAGATGCAAAATACTCATGTTAGCAGGCTAGGGTTCATAGTTGCACCCGAGGTGCCATTGCTCGGCTACAGTACTGATGGTGTAACAATTCTAGGCTGAAAGAAAACCCTTGTTGAAGTGGAATGACCTGTGTTAGCCAAGCAGCAGAGCATTGCTGAGCTTGTAAAGAAGAAAACATAAACATATGTTGTAAAATGTGAAGATACTTTTTCACTAAAACGCAACCACTGCTACTGTTCTCGTGTCCAGCTCGGCCTTCTGCTTTTAACCTACAATAAGGGCCATTTTGTTGTGCCTAGTTATTCCTGTAATGAAAGACGAACAGCATATGCGTGAACTGCTAGGCGAACTGCAGTATGTATACTTTAAAAACCTACTAGCCACGCTTGCCAACATGTGCAAAAATAGCAGTTTGCATAGATTTCAGCGCGGCTATGGTTCATGTGAGATAAAACATAAATAATAAAAAGAGAGCAAATGACATTTTGTGACCTATAACAGATGTTTTTTTAATTATGTAATATTGTGTACATATGCTTGGAAAAATTGCAATAAAAGTGTTTTGTGATTTTGATACATTGTAATTGACGTGTATGATCAGATGCAAAATACTCAGGCTTGAGCTCATAACTGCACCTGAAGTGCCATGGCTACAAGGCTGAAAAGAATCGAGAGGCTAAAATATGGAACACCTTCCGTATGTCTTTAGCCCAAAATAAACCAGGCTCTCAATTAAAAAAATTATCTTCAGCCAATACAGGTGAACAAAAGTGTGCCATGCCACATGGTACTGTAAAGAGTTGGTCGATATGGGCAGCATTTCTCATAATATTGTGCCATTAAACATTTTGAATATTTTCACTTTATGTATGGCCCCTTCAATATGCACCCTAGCCCTTGCAATGTCAGCTGTCTTCAGGGCTTCACTCTAAGAGAACTGGCTTTCCTTTCCTAGGAAGGGGAGAGGGGGGGCTAATAATGCTCACAAGGCAAGTTGCACGTAACTCTTCAAAAAAACAGTCAACCATAATGTTGACAATGAAAGATTCAATTTTGTCGAGAAGGCCACAGTGCGTTGTAATTGCTTTGTCGGATGCTCGTCTACCAAAAGCATTACTAATAAGGCTGTGGCTAAAGGCACGTCGGACGGACCCGATCAATGGTCTTAAAGGTACGTCCGACGGACCCGGTGCGTTTTTCTTCGGGATACGTCGGACGGAGCCGATCAGATGTTTACGTCGTCGGGAAAGCCGGACGGATCCGGGAGGGGTACGGCAGACGGTCCCGATCGGTGGGGTTCGTCCGATGGACCCAACGCATTTTTCTCCGATATGGGCCTTGGAATCCGTCGGGAAAGCTGAACGGATCCGAGATCCCCAGATGTGGCTGTAGCAACAACTTGGTAGCCCTATGTAGCCAAATCGAAGTTGGTACGAGGCCCGCAAGGTGTGCGAGGTGCAAGAAGTATGTACTACATTATACATGCGTGAAATGTGAAATTACAAAGAATAGCACTGTGGCAAGAATAGTGCCTAGAATGGGTGATATACTACGTGATGGCATGATGATAGGTTTACGTGAGTTGGACCGTGCCAGGGTGGCAAGCACGACCAGAGCGCAAGCGCATGTAATCGCGGTATTGACGGCCAGCACGTGGCCCGCACGCCTGCTCATTTGGTCCTCGTTATCATGTGGATTAACGTCTACGACGGTCATTATGTAGGTATGTAGTTTTGATTCTTCAAAGTTTCCTCACTTCCATCTGTGATGAGATGCGTCACTAAACGCACCACTTTCTGTTCGCATTGAGGTTTGGTGCTGCAAGTTCTACATACATATACAAGCGGCGCTGAAAAAGCTGGGTACCGCCGGCGTGTGTCTAGCCCAACAATCGCGCCATTCGTGTTTGTTGTACAACTGGAGGTGAGGTTTGGGCTTACCGTGAGATGCTGTGATGTACGGATTACGCCCTACGACAGTGTTGTGTGAGACTACGAGAGTGCTGTGATGAGTGCGCCAATGTCTGGACGGACATCAGTGTGTCCGTTTATTATCGGCGATGTTCTACGTGCATGCCAGTGTTTATTAGGTGCAGTGGTAATTTATTTACACGCGCTGTGCAACAGTCAGACGAAAATAATTCGTCGACAATTTGTTATCAGACTGCATTACAGAGCTCGAAACTCGGGAAATGGGAATGCACTTGATGCAGTTTTCGCATGTTGGAGTGGACCGAAAAATAAGTGTCCATCCCACACCGCCGAGGTGCGCTTTATACAGGATAGATGGTTCAGGTTTTTGTAAAATAGCTGCCTGGCGCAGCACCTTCCTAAATGTTCAGGCTTTGTACTATTGCTGAAGGCCATTTTATCATTAATAAAAGAAAGAATATGCTTTATGTGTTAATGACGTGCTTTTTCAATATATTATGTTCATTTTTTTAAATTTTCCTTAGTTTTCTTTGTTTTTCATGCTAGACAAACACAAATGGTAAACTTTGAAACTTGTCAGTCCAAAGCTGAACATGGATATCTGCCATGCATGTGACAGCAGCTTTAATGCTGGAATGGTTGACGTGTATAGCATGTACATACACGCTGGGATATCTCAGCTGCACGTTCGGCTACTTGCACCAATGTCGTGATGTTTAATGCCAGTGATGGCAGTCCACTTTGGTGCAGGTGAAATGCCAATGCATCTGTTTCCTGCAAGATGTCAATGCAAAGTACAAAGCCCAGGCAGTCAATTTAATCTGGACCTCTCCACTACAGTATTCTTCATAGCTACGCATGTCACTTTAGGATGTGAAACCCTACATGCCACAGGTAGGATGTGTTGTTTTTTAGATTTTGTAACCTCTCATCAATGTTTTGAAACATTTGGCAAATTTTAGTTCTCAAACAGTTGTTAAAGATCAAACCGACGCAGTTCTTGGCATGGTTTCCTGCTTGGAATTATTTGATAATTGCAGTTCTTTGAAACTTGCATCAATGCTGAACAGTTCAAATAGTAGGTAGTTTAATTACAGGAATGATGTGGATCATGCATTTCAGTTCTGACAAATGGAAAGCAACGGTCCCCTCCTTGCATGCATAGGTGCCCTTAGACAAATACATACTCGGGTGTGTGATTGTGATACATATCAAAGGTCGACAGAAGGCCATGTGGAGCCAGTGTGATATTATTCATGAAGGCTAAAATAAAATTGTGCAGCAGCTGCTGTATCATGCAAAAAAATGGGTCATTTAGTGTATGACTAACACCATGAATAGCATCTTACTCAGAGTATGATGTGATATATAATATCTGGTTTCAGTTCAGTTCAGTTCTGTTCAGTCGTTCAGTCGTGTCCGACTCTTCGTGACCCTATGGACCATATCACGCCACGCTTTCCGGTCTATTACTATCTTCCTAACATCACATAACTTCATCTGCAGCGCCTCGAGGATGCCATCTAACCATCGCGTTTGCTGCCTACCCCTTCTCCGGTGACCCTCATCCTTTCCCAACATCAAATCTTTCGCCAGCGACTCCTGTCTTCTCATCAGATGACCTAAGTAGCTGAGCTTTAACTTTAGAATTTGACCTTCCAATGAGCAGTCAGGGTTTATGGTCGGCAATATCGACTGATTTGATCTTCTGGCCGTCCAAGGAACTCTAAAGATTCTCCGCTAACACCACGATTCAAACGCGCCAATTCTTCGGCGGTCAGCCTTCTCCACAGTCCAACTCTCGCATCCATACATAACAACTGGAAATACCATAGCACGAGTCATAGGGATCTTGGTTGGCAGACTAATGTCTCTGCTCTTTACTAGGCGGTCAAGGCTAACCATTGCTCTCTTTCCCAGAAGCAGGTGTCTCCTAATTTCATGGCTGCAGTCTCCTTCCGGGGTTATTTTGGAGCCCAAGAAGAGAAAATCAGTCACACCTGCCACTTCTTGTCCCTTGATCATCCATGACTTGACGGGGCAAGACGCCATGATCTTTGTCTTTTTAATGTTCAGTTTAAGACCCAACTTCTCACTCTCTTCTTGTACACGCATCAGAAGTATTTTGAGTTCCACTTCACTTTCTGCCTTTAAAGTGGCATCATCCGCATATCTAAGGTTATTGATACGTTTCCCAGCAATCTTCACTCCAGCTGCAGACTCGTCCAGACCGGCCTTCCTCATGATGCACTCAGCATATAGGTTAAATAGGCAGGGCGACAGTATGCAGCCTTGTCTCACTCCTTTCTCAATCGGAAACCAATCAGTAAAACCATGCCCAGTTCTGACTGTGGCCTCTTGCCTTTCATACAGGTTCCTGTGAAGATAGATGAGGTGATTTGGAACTCCCATCTCTTGGAGAGCTTGCCACAATCTGCTGTGATCTACGCAGTCAAACGCTTTCGCATAATCAATAAAGCAGAAGTAGTTGGGTTTTTGGAACTCTCTTGCTTTTTCCATGATCCAGCGAAGGTTGGCAATCTGGTCTCTAGTTCCTCTGCCCTTGCGAAACCCAGCTTGCACGTCCGGAAGCTCCCGATCCACATACTGCTGCAGCTTACCTAGGAGGATTTTCAACATCACCTTGCTAGCATGAGAAATAAGCGCGATCGTGCGGTTGTGGTTTAGCATCCCAAAACAACTATGGCTTTGAGGAACACAATAGTTGAGGGCTCCGGTATAATTTCGACCACCTGGGGTTTTTTTACATGCAATGACACCACACGGTGCATGATGGCCTATTATTTCGCCTCTATTGAAATGCCCCTGCTGTGGCTGGAACCAAATCTGCATCTATGGGTTCAGCAGCCGAGCACTCTAACTACTGAGCCAGCACAACGGGGCCAAGTATCAAAATGCATGCCATTACATTTCTTTCTAGCATGTGGTTTCCTTCACAGAACTAATGTAAACAAGGATAAGTAAATAGCAAAAAAGCACTAGTTTTATTGCACATTATATACACATTTCAGCAAACATTCTCTAGGAAGAAATTTCTCAATATTTGCATGGAAACCATGAACATCTTACAAAAGCAAAACAATGAACTTACTGCCCTCCAATTGTTAATGGGCAAGGTTGCATCTATGCTACTACACTGCACTTATCACAAAACCACAAGCCCCATCTGCTTTGGGCAATAACTTGATGATACTAAAGGAGACAGATGCCGCACACCACAGACTGGTCGTCTCGCAACATATCTCTGCATAGATTGCATTTCAATTTCATGCCTTTCCACTTAGCGTTAACTGTTGCCAGCACTACTAGTCACCCATCTTTTCCGAAATTCCTTTTTACGCTGTTGGGATCAGCATCCTTGTTAACGATGGTCTCTGGCATTCTCGATACTATCATTTTCACATCTTCCTCACCTTGAAGAACGAAGAAAATGACAAGCTGTGAGCAGACAAAAAATTAGGGAGACTCCTAATCTCCACCTGTAAGGGTATGATGCGCCAGCGTTAATGGCTCTTGTCTGCAGATCCTACTGTGGATTCCCGTTAATTTATATGCCCTTTGTTACAAACTTAATTACTAATTCCTTAATTCATGTCTGTTATCTCAGACATATACTTCTTAGCATACGGTCATAGGCTGCCCTTTTATGTGATAGACAACCTGGCATAGACATCTGTAAGCCTCACGTTAGCCAAACTGTACAACATGCCTCCATGGCCTAGGAATAACCTTTCTTAATCGGAGCTGAACCGTCTCAGAGCATATTTCAAATATAACTTTGTAAGCTTGACTTGACAGCTCCTGCCAGGTCGTGTGGCCTCGTGACATTTGGCTCGTGGCACTTTTGGCTTGTGCACAGGGCCATCTGTTAAATACTGGTAAACACGCATGAAAAATATATTTTCACACAAACTGGTGGCAAATGGCCAAGTGGTGCACTGCAGATTCTGAAATGTATACCTATGCAAGGATGGCATCATCACACAACATGGTCAAGAGTTCTGTCAGTACCTGCAGTTACACGGCATTTTAATGCCCACTAAAGGACCACCTCAGACAATGGTTGTTGTTACCACAAGACCTGTTCTAACAGCGTACTGACACCAATCCACTGAGCGATGGACATGTATATGCATACACTAGATAGCTCATGATTGTGGACCTCATTTATTTCTATGACTTCCAAGGAGTTCCTGTCGTCAGAAACCCTAAACTTTATGAAATCGGAAAAGCTGTCTTGAAAGGTGATGAAAAGAGATAACCAGGTTACCTTGCCGCAATGCTAAATTACAGACGGTGAATGCACTGCATGAAGATACCAAGAAGCTAGTACAAAGAAAAGTGATAGTGACATGGCAGGATTTTTAAACATTGAAATAACCTACAAACTATACTTTGTAGAACCTGTCATCGAGGAATGGAAATCATGCAGCCATCAAAAACACAACATGGAGGACATTTTAGGTCCTCTTCACAGAACACATACCTACACCTCACACACAGCTTCATACTTATGAAAGACAAACCAATATGCAAGGAGTGTGGAGATGAACTAACAATAAATCATATCTTACACGTGCGCCAGAGTCGAGAAAATAAGAGGAAAACATCTTGTACAATTTTGCAACAGATCCCTTTCCATCCCAGCATGATCCTAGGAGAGACGTGCAAATTTCCTACATTTTTGGTTTCCTAAAACGTTCATAAACAAGCTACATCCTAAAGAACATTTTAGTCATTACACACAAAATAAATACATTAAACCTTGTTCTTGGTGCATGGCAGTATTAGTCGTTTATGCACCATAGAAAGCAACACAACGCTGTAAGGTATATCTTGGTTAGCTATGTTATACGAGACAAGCTTTCGGTTTGGTGTGGTCCTTATTCACGTGACCGCGCTGTCAAAGGGTCTATGTCCCAGCAATCGGAAAGTGACCAATTCCAATAATTTTAAAAACTGAAGGCGATTTTACAGATCTCTAACGACGCGCGGATGTTTGGTTTCGACTGGAGTGCTCAACTGCTTTATTACCGTCTGCCTGCTTTGACAGCCTGGAGTGAAACTGTTGAAAAGAACACATTTTTGAACATTTAACGCGGTTCTGAAGGCGTTGCATTCAATTACTGAGCCCACAAAAAGCAGCTGAATATCAAACGCCGCCTAGGTAGGCTTTCTAGGAAGACAGCGGCATAGTGTGGAAAATTGCTCCTCCGGTCATTCGCTGGCGCCGCTGCCTTGAAAGGCGAACAGTTCAAACTTATAGCTACTGACCACACCTGAAGCACTGAATTGTGCATGGTCAAGGCAGAATTTCTCTAACACTGAGCACTGGTAGCTATCGATTTCGCGCCCAATATTATGAAAATCCGTCCTATACGCCCACGGTTGAACATTTATGCGCCTCGGGGTAGGCCAGCCGTGGGAACATGGATGCGTGGTTATAGCAACGAACACTTGCATGGCACACTCTGCAAAATTCCAAGAGTCAACTTCTGCAACGAAATGTGCAGCGCGCATTTCTACCGCGTACCTATAAGTCCGGCAACACATGCATATCTCCCGCTCGTTTCAAAGATGCGCGGCCGTTCAGTCGGGTCCCGCTAACCTCGAGCATGCGGGGGTTTAAACTACATGTACGCAAAATTTAACGACGAGAAAAAGATGCAGGCTGAGCACTTTAGTCTAGTCTTCCCCTAAATACCAAAGAACATTTCTGTTCGTAAGCAATTCGGATCGTTCGCGCTTCCGGCTTTTCAGTTGTACACTCATGTATTGCGGTGCAGTAGGTCTTCGCCTCGACAAGTCGATGTGCAGTTCGCCGCAGTAGCAGCGCAGGCCTCTAGTAGATTCGGCATGTCAACTGCCACGTCTCTGGTAGAATTTAAACGACGAATTAAAAAATAAACATCCTGTTTCCTCTGTCTGCATGTGAGGAACGAGCATAATGCCATTTCACATATACTTTGGACTGCTGAATGTTCTGCACGGCGAGGTGTGTGTGTTGTGCCGGCGCTAGATCTTCGGAGGTCGATGCAGGACCTAAGACAGAGTAAATGCTAGGAATAGCTCGCTTGCATTACAAGCAGATCGAGGTGATAGTTTAGTGCGAAGCGAAAGCTGGTCGTGAATGTGCGTATCTCGATGCCAGCTGGTGGAGCTGGTGCAGTACGTAGCATCGCCTGCAGCTATGTGTGTGACAGCGATGCTTGCCGTACACAATCCTGAATGAAGACCGTGATCTACGTTAGAACGGATGAATTCTTCGTAGCACCTCATCTAGAGTCGCTGCTAGCTGATATCATATAGAGGATAAGATTCATTCACGTGTAGCAAGCGGAATGTGGCTATACGCGTTCAACGTGCATATAGCCATGAGCCTTTATATCGACGTGCGCCGTATCTTTACGAGACTCGAATGGGTACGTCGGACGTATCACTAGACACTTCGCACTAATAAAAGTGATTCTGCCTCCTGGGTTGACACATACAAGACATTTTACGGTATAAGTTGGCTTATACTGCTGGCAGGTTAGTAGCTGACACGTCAAACTTGACCGTTCAACTGCGATTTCAGTGTAGTCTACAACCCCTCTTACTCTATTGTATTTTTTAAAGTGAATGGGCATATTGTTTATACTTCCTCTTTTGACGACTATTCAGTGGATCATTCAAGAATGGCTGCATGAACTTGGAAGTATATGCACAAAATATCAGTGCACAGATGATGCACTGCAATGAAACAGCACACCAACTGAATAAAAAGAAATGGCTTGCCTCAGATTAATAAACACTAACAGTACTCTATCTTTTGCAGTGGCTTCCATATCGTTCTCTCTTTCGTGCCTCTCCACGAGCTGAACAATCTTGTTGAGAATGTTCATATAGGAATTCCAGTGAAGGCATTCAGCTTGGAGAATATAGTGAGAAGTTTTGTGATTGTGAACTTCTGTGCCATGTCATGCAGCACATGAGCCTGCACTTCCTTGTCCACATTCGGTTGTTTCCTTAACTGGTGGAAAAGGTAACACAGCTCTTCGTTTCTCTATCCTTAAATGAAAGATGCGGTAGCGGTGGTGAAAGTATAGTAGGGATAGTGTAGTAGCAGTAGTAGTAGTAGCAAAGTAATGGTGCAGTAGTATCAATAGCAGCAGTAGTAATGGTATAGTAATAGAAGGAGAGATAACAGTTATATTAGTGATATAAGTGGTAGTTGCAGTAGTAATAGCAGTACAGCAGCCTAATTTGCTGAAAAATTATGCACTGAAGAGGTAAGTTCACTATCTCGGCTCATTATCGCCAGGAATGCCAAGACATGGGGAGAGTCACAGTAAGAAGAAGCATTTAGATAGAAACATAACAGAGGTTATAACAGAACAAAGCTTTATTGGGGTAAGATGAATTTATACATAAGTTGTACAGATAACGCCAGAGTGAAAAGGGTTTGTGTCAGCCGTTTAGGATGGATGCAGAATGAGCTGACAGAGAAGAGGATGGCACCCTGAAACACTGGTAGAGGGATGTTGGAGAGATTTTATGAAATGTGATTAATCTGCCTCGTGTAACAGTTGTAATATTTAGGAAACTTACCATTTGACATTTCTTTATTTTCTATATAGAATACCTGGGCACGAGTTTGCCACAGGAAGCCAGTCTTGGCCTGGTAGATCTGTAGCATACACACGTGAAGGAATTATTGCGCAAAAAGTTTCACAAGACACGCATTGGAATTTGTTTGCAGACGGCACAGAATCCGAATGAACAATACACATGCAGTAATTGAGATCTGAAGTGCGGTGTCCTGTTTACCTTACCGCGTCCACAGTCGTGCCGCCTCTCATCAGACACTAAATTGTGCAGTGCTGGTGGTACAGTCACACCAGAATGTTTGGATTGTAGGGTTTAACATCCCAAAGCGACTCAGGCTTATGAGAGACGTCGTAGTGAAGGACACCGGCAATTGTGACCACCTAGGGTCTTTAACGTGCACTGACATCGCACAGCACACGGATGTCACTCCGTTTCGCCTCCATTGAAACGCAGCAGCCGAGGCCGGGATTCGATCCCGCTTCCTTAAGCCCAATAGTCGAGCGCCGTAACCGCTGCGCCAGCCCGGCGGCGTATTGACAAACCATATCCTGTAGGAGCACTGGAGCAGATGACGCTCTGACGCGCAAGCACGTGACACGACGTTACTTCTCTTAAGTTGTTTTTTGCTTGTTTCTATTTTTTTACGCCAAAGAAAGATGGCGGCGCACACGCGCGCGCCGTTAAACGCTTCGCCGACGGTGGCGTTGGGGCGTTGGTTAGCCAGACAAGCGCGTATCCTTCTACCATGGCTTAGTGGTAGTACCTGTGGCTTAAGGGGTGCTGCGGCCGCAGTTTCAGGCTTTATAAACGCCGTGGCCCAACTCGTGCCATTTGGATGATGGATACTGTGATGCTTGCAGTTCGAAATAAGTGTTTTTGCCGTCATCTCGAAGTCTGGTGTTGGACGCTGACAGCAAGCGATTTTGTAAAGCCACGACTGCTGAACTTTTGGTGCCTAAGCATGCTGGATGCCGACTCTGCTGGTGCTGGATGTGCAAGTGCGTCGATTCCAAGAAAGCTGCGCAGCGCCGTTGGATGCTCGCCTTGGAGCCACTAGTCGCTGTAAGTGCCGCCTTGGTTAGTAGCACTGCAATGCTTGGATAAGCACCGCTGGAATATGGGGGGTAAAAATAGGGGAATAAAAGAGAAAAAAAACGTGGTTACGTGGTGTATTTGTGAAACATTTGCTGTGATGCTGCATCGCTGCTCGAGGGGGTCTTCGTTAAGGATGCTAAAGCTACTGGCCTACCCAAGAGCGTATGTAGACTACTACCGATGCTAAATTACATCTCAAAGGCCGTCTCTCATTTTATGCTACCTTAAAAGCAGCTGTTTGCACTCAGGATTTTTTTTTCCAGTTTCCGGCATTTAAATACGGAAATGTTTCTAAATGGCGACATGCTGGGACAGCGAAGCCTGTTTTCTGAAATTAGCGGTAATAAACCTTGAAATGAAAACATGCTCTCGTTTTGTGAACGCACGCATGATTACGGCGCCCTGTTCATACGGCAACCGCTTTTTTCTGAAGCCCATAATCTGGCGACGTCAAACTACTGATTTTAAAAGTAGTGGGATATTAGGTGAACTCAATAACCAAATACTCCCGCTTCTGTGGCTAAAAACAGCACTGACACGAGACGAAACAGAGGGAACACGATGCTGTTTCGTCTGCTTCGTCTCGCGTTAGCGCTGTTTTTAGCCACAGATTATGCGCCAACCAGCCAGAATTTCCACCCTCTAAGAGTATTCACGTTTGTTTTAGAGCACTGCGTTCAATAGGCGTTTGTTGAGCGCAGTAGCTAACTTAACTGCACCTGTTAAGCAGAGGCAGTGGCAAAGCATGCTGTATAATTTGTTTTTTGTAACTCTTTATGTATGTAATTAGTATTCTGCTCAAGTGTCATGGCAAGAAGAAACAAGAGTGTTTATTTTTGAAGTCGTGGGCACCTCATAACATGCTTACGCAGGATGGTGCAGTTCAATATTGAGTCAAATAAGTGCTGGCTTTCACAACAACTGTTTATTCCTTGTATACATCTCAAAGTGACCATGGCTAACTTGAATTCCAAACTATCTTACAGCCACTTCAAAAGCTTCTGAATTAGGCGACATGTACTTGCACCATTATGCCTACCAATCTTTTTGAAGAAGGAAGCATTGCTACAAAATTAAAGGATTAAGCTCACAAATTATAGCAACACTTGAAGGGGGGAGAACCAGAGTATTTTTACATCACTCCCTTATGCTTTGCACACTGGTCAGCTAGCAATCCAACATTTCAAGAAACGCTTGTTAATGTCGTCATCATGTGCCACAATTGTGTTTATAGTAAATTAGGTACTACAAGGACTTGTGACTATAGTAAATTAGGTACTACAAGGCTACCCCGATGAACGTCGTCTAGGAAATAGTATGAAGCAACCAGTTTCAGGCATTTAAATTTGAGGAACCTTAGTTCGATCCCAGCCATAGTGACCATGTTTTGATAGAGAAAAATGTAAGGCGCCCATTTACTGTGGTATAGCAGTACATGCTAAAAAATTAAAAACATTATTGGTCAAAAATGAGCCGGAGACCTACACTACAGAATTCTGCAGAGCCTAAGTCAATTTAGAATACTATACTAAACCAAACTGAAATGCGCTGCTTCTAAATTTAGGTGAAACAATGCTTTTGCTGTTTAGTAAATGCACGGCAAGCAATACGTTGTAAACCATATATGCAGAAGCAGTTTGTTTTACTGGAAAATACCTTGAACTTTTTGGCAGGAAAAAGTCGCAGATGTGACTTCAGTTCTACAAATGACACTGGGCAGCCATGCAGCCATCAAAGAACCTACTTTGAATTGCAAATAGCCACATTTGTGTTTGCAAGGAGGCCCAAAGCACAGTGAATAAGCAAGATAGCGATGAAAATATTTCAATAAAAAAAAAAGGTGGAGAGTTCGGCCAGCAGCAATATGACCCTAGCGTGCTGCTCCACACTGGAGAAGGGAGAAAAGGGAAATAAAAGGAGAATGAGCATACAAATTGTTGATGACAATGTTCTAGTGCAGTGAATTGGTTCGAGTTAGAGAGGAGACCATGCACACAGTGCATTGTACTCTTCTCGTATAGTCGACGTATAACACATGAAGTGCATGTTCTCCACATGCACCAGTTGTCATTGTGCACGCTTTCACTCTACTATTCTGGTCCAAATGCATACACAGGCTCGCCACGCACTGATTCTGAAAAAAGCTCAAACTAGACAGAAACATGATGTATAGCACTGTAAGTAGCTCTATAGGCATGTGAAGCAGAGCACTAACAATTTGTGGTGTGTCACATATGGAATGGTTTGACTGTTAAATTGAAAGGGTACCCTGCCATCAACCAATGTCTAAAAACTGAGATGATGGCTTTGGTTGGAAATAATCCAAGCCCTTGGCGATGCAAGTACACAAACGTAATCCAAATGCATTGTTATTTAATGGCTGCTTTCCAAATTGTTGATATTTAAATTAAAGTAGTGTGGTGTTGCTAGCATGCTTTTTCTGAAAAAAATATTTCTGTGCAGCTAACTTCATTGCAACATCTGATGGAAGCTGGAA
Source organism: Amblyomma maculatum (assembly GCA_023969395.1). Lineage (NCBI taxonomy): Eukaryota > Metazoa > Arthropoda > Arachnida > Ixodida > Ixodidae > Amblyomma > Amblyomma maculatum. The sequence continues at coordinate 124,437 of JAJIZL010028212.1, forward strand.
CACCTGCAGCACTACCAGACAGCAAGACAAAAGTGTCCATGCAGATAGCAGAACTTTTGTAACATGGAGAATAATAAAGTATGATTCATACTTATGAAACCTTTGCGCTTGTCTTCGTTTTGATAGTGCGGCCCTAGGCAGCTGCTGCACCAAGATTGACATAGGTCAACAGGCCCACCAGAACCAGTGCACCCAACCGACTTTCTGCAGTGAGACCCAGCCGCTACCGATTCCAGTGGCTATGGGGAATGTGGTAATAAACCAGTACTACGGGAACTAGTAGGATCCCAGCAAGAAACCAGTAGGAAATGTTTACCTTGGATACACAATTATCTTTGGCATTTTTCAGCAATTGCTCTGATTGCTCTTATTATGAAGTGCTGTACTCTTACTACACAGCTCACAACCCCTAAAAAGATGTTGGCTCCATATCTACAGATAATCATTTAATATCTCATCAAGAGATGTGGGGCCATATGTGGATATTCGGTACATGTCCACTTTCTATTCTCGTCAACGTGGACACTATAATGTATACTATGATATATTATTAACAATTTCGGCAGATATTCACTGGATGTTCACTGAGCATAAGTTCTTTTGCTTAGATTTTTTTTGTAAACTGATTTTACGAACGTTTACAAGGGAAAGTTATCAGACTGACGGCATGTGACTAGAACTTTGTGCCATCATTTCTACAATTAGTCATTTGGCTTCGAGGTGATGACTTCCTTCAAAAGTCTATTCTCTCGCGCCCGCCATCTAACTGCATAGGTCTGCATGGAAACTATCGCCTAATTAATTGCGCTCGTGTACTTTTGACTCCAGTATAAGCGAGAAGTGTAGCTCCGCTTTTTATTAAATTCACTAAAATCCAACCCACGTATAGCACTAGTTGAGTATAAATTATTTGACAATGATTGAAATATACTGCTAAGAGTAATACAGGCTGGTCGGCAATGTACGTACCTCTCTCCGTCCTTTTGAACCTTTTGCATGATCCAAGACGTGTTGGTTTCGACGCTGTAGGCTTCCAGCCATTCGCTGACGGCTGCCTCGTTTGCCAGGTTCGCGCCATACACTGATTCGTGCCCTTTTGATGCGAGGTCATCTTTTACGAGCTCTAGCGGCTCTGGGAGCTCGTCCATCATCTCTAGTTATCCGCAATTGACACACAAGTTCGCCAAGCACAAAATCACCCTGGTTAGCGCAGCGCGCAACAGATGAGCTACGTGTACGTGCGTACAACCCAGAAGCACACGACGAACTGCGCGGAGCTATCCGGATGGGGAGAAGTGCAAACTTCGGGGTGTAGCCGAGCCGAACGACGATTCCAGAACCTACCAGAACAAGAACAGCCGCGCAAGTGACCACTGGACTGAAATTTACGTGAGCGGCAACCGACCGACGTTTACAGAACACCAGAGCAAAAAGCCCGCGCAGTGGTCACTGGACCGAAATTAACGTGATCACGTGACCGAAGTTATAGCCGACGGCAATTTGCGTGACTTTTACGTGAACTTCAGCTGACAGCCGTGCGGAAATACGAGCTCTGCGCGAAAACGACACCAAGCATGCGTACCTTTGACTAACACCAGTGGGGAAAAAACGTAAATGCGAGCCCTGCGCGAAACGACTGAAACCATGAGGAGCCTCGTCATAAGGCGCGTTTGAAAATTGACCTTGCCCGAACTTTTAGCCGACGGCAATTTGCGTTATTTTTACGTGAACTTCAGCCGACAGCCGTGCGAAAATAGGGGCGCTGCGCGAAAACGACACCGAAACATGACTACCTTTGACAAACATCAGCGGGAAAAAAACGAAAATGCGAGCCCTGCGTGAAACGAAACTGAAACCATGAGTAGTCTCGTCACAAGGCACTAGGGAGAAACAGTGTCGCTGCTACTCGCGGAAGTGACGTTATGTCGCGTGCTTGCGTGTCAGAACGTCGTCTGCTCGAGTGCTCCTACGGGATATGGTTTGTCAATACGCACCCCGGCGAGGCTTACACCACAATGTGAAAAGGCACAGCTGAAGCATTTGAAGATGCGCACTGGTAAATATTGGAAAGCAAACTGTTTAACACTTTATGAAATGAATACTTACCACAGTTGTGATGTCCATGTGGATGGATTGAAGGTGTGCAAGCGCAAGCTTTTTACCGGACTCAGCTGGACCTGGATGATCGGCTGAATGGTTGTTTCCTGCAAAAATGGCACTTCACCCATAGTCGTATTCAGCAAAAACAACTTGCAAATTTGCAACACATTTGCAATATATTGCTCTAATCAGTGAAACCGGTAACTTTACTACAATGCGCCCCATACCAAGCGTATGAGTGCCCTGAACCGAGAAACTGGTGAATGTCGGCGCCGAAATGAAGAAAAAATCGATCAAGTGCCGAAGGCAATTCTTGCCCTAACAAATAAACACAGGAGTTCAGTACGTACCGTGAGTGGCTGCCGCCTTCCTTCTGCTCGGTCGGTGCGTTACGTGAGTTTCGTGCGTCACAAAAAAGTTCTGGAAAAATTAACCACTGAACGATTCAATGGGACGCGAGAAACTTACTGATGGGGCTCCAGAAGAATTCTTCCTGCTTGAACTGCTCGCTGCAAACGTACATCTCGGCGGTGGTGACCTTTTTGCCGATGAGCATCTTCATGGTCCCCAATTTTTTAGGTTATTCTCCTTGGGGAACGCGTGCAGACTTGCCCGACACAGAACGATTTGAGCATTGCGGTACGCTGCACATGCGATTGCTGCTCGTTTTTTTTTTGTTCTGGCGCGTCCGGGGCGTCCATTGCACGTAGGCGGCCAACCACGTCGGGTATGCTATCAGTGGGATATTGCTTCAGAGAAGGGCCGCGTGGCGCCGACACCGTCACTGAAACGATCGAATAACCCGTCGGGAAAGCTCGGACTGGGATGCCCTGGGAATGGAGTGAACAGCCATGACTGAAACGGGTAGCCGCTGTCTCCGGCATATCGTGGCACACAGTTACGTACACCCTTCGCCTACTACAGTCCACAATATGCTCCACTATGGAACGCAAGATTCACACAAAGTATCCCACGGTGAGTATTTACCAAACACGACATCCATGAATACGCAGAGAAAGCGCGAATGTGATATTTAAGCAAACACCGCTGCAAGGGAAGCCTTGCAACTTTAATTTGCTTTAAGCGATGCGGCACTTTCCTACTGAAAACAAGTACCACGCAACCGTTTTCTACCTGTGTTTCATAAACCAGATATACCGCTGCATTTCAACAATGTACCTAGGCAGCATTCGATGTCCTCAGGGTGTCCTCAAAAGGCACAAACGTCCTCGCAGTTTTTCTGACGTTCTGAGGACGTCCCGAGAACGCCCCCCACAAGGTAATCTCAGAAACGTCCTGATGGAGACCTATTAAGGTCAACAGCTATTAAATGTATGGCCGATCTCTTTTTCTTTCTACATTTTAAAAGAAAATAACCGGTGCAGTTCATTCACTAGAATGCAAAACCTGTTAGAGATCCAGCTACCTTTTGTCGTTGCGTTTTGTGACCTATTATTGCTCAGACGGAAAGTTATGGAAAAGCGGCAATTTTATAATATTGATGTTTATGCGAAGCATTTAGAGCCCATAATTCCTCCTTCCATGGCGCAACTGCCTTCTTCCGAGCGAAAGCCATCATTTTTTTTTGCGCTTGACAACCATGAGCTTTCTTCGAGCCGTTGGAGATATCAAGCCAAGCCAAGCTGTATTGCTGAACTTTCTGCGCGGGCAAGATGGATTCTGCAAGTGGAGGTGAGCGCCTTTTTACTATGGCAGAGAACAGCGAAAGAAATTTCCGCCGAGAAAGAAATCGGCGCGTGAGTTTTTTTGAGCTGGCAGGCTGCACAGAACTTAATACAGCATCAGCCCCCTCTGGTTTATGTGAACCTGGACCCTCCGCACAAGCATGCCTTCCGCCTGATCTTGGCGATGATGTTTCCGAGCATTGTCAACGTGGTGTACGCTTGGACGATGTAGTGCGGGAAAGTGTACAAGGTCCGGAATGCGGAGTGACAAGCTTGCCGCTTCTGAACTTAATCAGGTGCGACGACGTTCATCCCCCGGTGTCATCTGCAGCGTGTGCCGAAGAGAATGACAGTGACGACAGGGACAGTGTGTTGTACATCACTGCTGAAAGCGTCGCGGACCTAAAAAGCTCTTTCCCCACTGCCGTCATCTGCAAGGGCCTTGCTGCAGACGCCGAGACAAAACTCTAGATGTTTTGACATTGGCCGGAGGGAAGTTTCGCCATTTTGGCATTAAGGTAAGCCTGTGGCAGATCCTACAAAGCTGCAAAGAGGTTCTTGCAGAACTAACTCTCAGTTTTATTATTGATGGCCTGCCAGTATCAAAAAGCGCGAAAGGACAGTTTCGGCCGCGTTACCAACATAAAAGACGCGGCACCATTTGTTGTTAGTGTTTTTTTTTGCGACAGTAAACCACAAGACGCAAACGTTTTCATGCGGTGTTTCTTCAACGAAATGAAATTCCTTATAACTGCCGGATTTCCTGCAAGTACAACTGCAGTTCAAGTTAGGCTGCATGCTGTAATTTGCGATGCGCCAGCAAAGGCAATTGTGCTGTACATAAGAAGTCATACAGGCTATTATGACTGCACAAAAATGCACGATCGAAGGCAAATATTCTGAAGCAGAGTGTGTTTTACACTGACAAGCCAGTTGAGAACCGATGAAAGCTTCCGCTGCAAATCACAAAAAGAGCACCACACAGGGGAAAGTATTCTGGAAGAGCTTCCACTGGACTTTGTAAAGGATGTACCTTCTTTGGCAAAAGTAACCAGGCTGCATGTTTTGCTTCTCACTCGTATTATAAAGCAAATAAGGATTCCCGCTTTATTACAACTAGTTAAGAAGTGGGGTCAGGTGCTCAACTTTGCATTGCAGAGATTTAGAGCTTCAGAAATGGTATGAATCTGCTACCATACGGCTGAGAAGCAGATCCTGAAGCCTGGTTACTTTTGGCAAAGACGGTACCTCTGGACTACATGCACCTGGTTTGCCTAGATAAGCTCCTGTTTTTGTGGATATGTGGGCCTAAAGGAATTAGGGTAGGACGCAAGGCGCTCATTAAAATGTCGAACAGGAACATTAAGAGAGCAAAATATATTCCTTGCGATTTTAACCGAAAGCCACGAAGTATGTAAGATTTAAAGCGCTCGAAGGCAATAGATTTACGGTTCTTCTTGCTGTATGGAGGCCCTGTGGTGCTCTCTTCGGGACTTCCTTCCCAGATGTACAGGAAGTTTCTTTCCTTGCATGTTGCCATTGACATACTTTTAACAGATGGCGTCACAGCAAGTTAAGTGAGCTTTGCTGAAATCTATGGCCAGGAGCATGCATCACACAATGTGACACAATGTGCATGGTCTGCCCCATCTGGCACGGGATGTGGAGCATTTAGGTACATTAAGAGTGGAGTGCGTTTCCATTCGAAAACTTATGTCTATCTTGAAAGCCACAGTGAGAAAACCCGAACATCCCCTTGAGCAGCTGTGATCAGCTGAAAAAGGGACAGTACGCTGCTGGTAAGACAGCAATAAGGTGCCCATTGTTTGCAATGGAACACGATTTCGGGCCACTAATTTTTTTCTGTCAAGCTCTGCAAATCTTGAAAGCCACATTGCCCGCCAATATCATTCCTGCAACTGGCAAACGAAACAGTTGCTGCTTGCTGGCAGACGGGTGGATAATTGTTGTACAAAACTTTGCGCACTTCCCATTGGGTGTACCATGTGTCATACGACGGAAGTCTTGCAACGCAGGGATTTATATTCATCACCTTTTGCATCATCGATACTGAGAATTTACATAGTACTGCAGCCTTCCAGCTTGATGTGTTGGCCACTTGGGGATATTTCCCAGAAATATCTCAAAATTTTCTTCAAGCGTGACACAATCATCTTTACACTTCTACATGCCACTGAAGCAGTTTAGCTGCCATTCCTGAAAAACGTTCATGCCTATTCCCGCTCCAGAAACATAACTGCAATTTTTTTTATGTATTCGCAGTCTTCATTTCGTAACCTTTTAAGCTGATTGTTACTGTGCATGTAAGGCCCGTAAATGTAGCTTGCGCTTTTATTGGTGCCCGCAGTCCTGTTGTGTAAAGTGCAGTGGTATTTTTGTTTGTGATTGTTATATAATTGTTTTCATGAGTGGTATATGAGTGTTATTGTACCCTTGTATTTTGTATATATGCTTGTGCATAAATCTGTTTTTTTTCCTTGAACGAGGTGGTCAAAACATTGTACTAAAATTTCCCGAAGAAGATGACCCTATGGACATTGTGCACAAAAGGTGGCTTTTGGATGATGTGTGCTTCTGGCCTCCAGAAATGAAGCACATTAAAAGCCTACTGAAAGCAGGTGCAACACCAGGACCTGAGTGGAAGGCACTGCCATGCACTACAGTCCAAGCATTCGGTAACAATCACTGTATTTGCTTGTGGCGGCGTGTCCTCTAGATGTGCGCCAATCGATAGACATGAGACAGCAGTAGCAACTAATTGCTAAGTGTCTAACTTGTTGTGGCACGCTAAGCCAACAGGCACCAAAATACACCTTTTTGCTAATTTCAGGACATACATTTTCAAAGTCATAAGCACAAAAACAGCCAGTTATTTTTAATAGCCCATTTGCACAGCTGTGTCGAATTCTCTGAATCTGAAAAACAGCATCTTTTGATTAAATATTCTACAGTGCTTGTGCAAGGTTGCAGATGCACATTAGCTACTAACAGTCACTGAAAGCACCATTAAATCACAGCCCTGTTGCAACACTACCCAGAAAACCACATGTGGGGTTCTTTGGTGAGAGAGCAACTTCATTGGTTAAATACTGGAATGCAAACACAACATGCAGGCTTGAATGCATATACTGTATATATATAGTGTCAAGGCACTGTTAAACAATGCATCCTTGTTATCATTACCTTGGGCATGCTGAAAATTGATGTAGCATGTACAACTGTCATCTGCGAAAGGGTAGCAGTATTTAACATTTTGTGCAAAAAATGCATTAGTGGCAACTGCGTTTTGCACAAATTTTGCTATCTGCCTTAATTTAGTGGCATCATTCTCCAACAGACATAATTATCTATCTACCAGTAATTTAAAGATTCAATGAGATACTAATGGTGAATTTCACTCCCTACACTCACTTTCCTCATGAAAAATAAACCTGCAATCCAGTTTGTCTGCTTTCTGTCATTTCTTTCTGTGGTAAAAGATAGTTTTGTTTATTTGACACTTTTTGCTTATTGCACTTCGAGATTAGAATAAAACTTGCTAAGGCTTGCATTGTGGTTTACTTTGTGAAGGTACTCTTTCATATCTGCAGATTAAGGCCAAAAGGTTGTACAATTCACCCTAAGCATCCACAGCATTTCAGCAAAATATATTTTGAATAGAGGAATGGAAGTACTCTTTCAGATACGTATGCTGAAGCGCGTCCGCGCCTTAGGAGAGCAGAAGAGACATCCGACCTCCAAAGTGGCAGCGACCGTGGACGGTAAAAAAATAAAAATAAAAAGATCCGTTCAGTCTGATGATGATGAGGAGGAGTGATATAGTCAGCCTCCATCACCACCAATGTATTTGATCAAAAGTAATGACTTTTTTGTTCTTTTATTTCAGTGTTAAACTTGCTGCAAGGAAAGTGTTCATAGTTCATTTACTGAATGCACTTGCCCATTGATGTAGCGTTTGTACATCACATCTCCAAATAATTTGCCTAGCTTGTAGAATAGTATAGGTATTCATTTCATATGAATAACAATAAAACGGCCGGAAATAGTTCTCCAATTGCTCCATTCTGCTCCAAACTGCTTTTCCTGCTTCATCCTGCTCCAAAGCAATTTTCTAAAACTAGGGAAGTACGGAGAATAATAAATATTTGTTCGCAAGTAAATGTTATATGAGCCACAAGCAATTGGAGAGAATTAACTGCGAAAAATGCATTGCTCGTGTGACATAGCACCTATTTCCAACCTTTTGAACCGTTGATAGAAGTGAGAGCAGAAAGTGAAGCATACTGCAAACTGCCGCGAGCTATTAGGAAACTTGTCCGGGTGCAAAAGCTACACGAGGTGTTCTAGTGCTTTTGCTGTGAAAACAAGCAGGCGCTTCACCATCGAGCTTATTTGTCAATGACAAGCATGCCAGGTCCACGTCAGCAAAAGCATGCTGGAGCATTATGAGGTGGTGAATCGAAGATGCCAATCACTAGAAACCTCCTGAAGGTTATTGGAAAGCCACAGAAGACCTGTTGCCAAGATGTTAAAACTCAAGCCCCAGCATCGCTCAAGCAGAAATGAGAGGTTGGCAGTGAAGTAAAGAAGCTTAAAGATGAAAAGGCTATCCTTCTGTGCTGCCTGTCCTCCCTGAAGGCAGTACTAATCAGTGCTTGAGAATTTATCAGCACAGGCCCGGGGTCAGAAAGGATATGCACAAGATAGAGAATGGAAATGTGGTCATTGATGTGAACTCCAAACTGGTGGTGCTGCTTGAGCACAAGGAAGTGGTAGACTCCACATTTGAATCTATAGAGTCAAAATAGGCGAAAGCTGTAGGCCAAGTATGGTGTTCAATTATGAAACATATAAGGATTTCATTTTCTGCTAGTCTGTTCCGAGTTGTTGCTTACATCCGCCTGCATTATCTTAAACATCTTTACATGTTTGGCTGTTTGTCTTATCTCTGCCTTGTCCTTTCAGAGGTGCGCGCATAGTCGGAAGAGCATTGAACATTGCGTAAAAAAGAATCGTATTGGATATTAAGTATCTCAGGAATGTAAAATGCTAATTATCATTGGTATCGGGTTTGTAAATGTGCTCCAAAACTCATTTAATTGATCCAGGGCTTCTCTGGAATGGCATTATTACTGATCGCGCAGTTGCTCCAAAATGCTCGAGCCTACTCCTGCCCCTGTTAAAATTCTTTTTGTTGTTTGCATGGACATTGGCAGGGGAGTGCAGAAAGGCACTTCCCCCCCCCCTTCCTTCTCCACTGAGATGCAATAAGTTTGCCCCCTCCAAGACAAAATTCTGCCGATGCCTTTGCTTGCTTGTACTCGGTCAGTGGATTGCAATATTTTTTGCAGCACATTTTACGTAGCATGCAATTTATTATAGTTTTTATATAACTTGTACAACATTTGATGGCAGCTTTTGAAGATATTGCATTCATCCCATGCATTCTTGATATTAAGAGATCTAATGCTGGCACAAGTGTAAAAAAGATATTATGAGGCCTAGTTTATTGCTTTTAGTATCTTCAACACGCATGCAGGTAGTTAGGCGTCACTAATTTGTATGAGGAGCTAGTATTGGGTGCTGCAGATAATTAAATCGACTATTTATACTTGCAGGCAACCATTGCAGACTGTTGAGTTGGTAGGACATTTCAAAACTAGTAGTTCAAACTGATGTGATAAATAAGAGCCCACATTATTTAAACCCTACATCCGAATGTTTCGTGAGAGTTTTTTTGTGTTATTGCTTTCCAGAGGTGCATTCTGATTGCTGATACCTAAATTTTGAATTTATACACCATTCGGTTCTGATTTTCCAGTCTTTTATTGCTTTCTCACGGCAAGTTTTTTTTTTTTTTTCTCAGGAGAAAGAGGATGCAAAGAAAGACGGCACAGGCACATCGCTCACTGCTGTCTTCACAGCAGGCTGGACGTTGTGGTATGGGTTGAAGAGTAGTTTGATAATACGAAGAGAACTCAGAGCTACCAACAAACACTATTTTGAAGCGAAAAGCTTCGCTACGAGGTCGGAGCCGAGCTTCGCGTATATCGTACGCTACAATCGAGTGACGTCACAGCCAAGGCCAGCTGTGCATCCTTCTCGTCAATCTCTGTCGGCGTTGCATAGCAACGCTTAAGAGGTGTGCGACTCCTCCTCATTAGAAAAAAAATTAGTCTCCATCCGGGAATCGAACCTCTATCTCTTGAATCCCCAGCCGAGCGCTTTACCACTGTGCCACGCCTTTTTTCTTTATTACCTAATTTATTATGAGATTTTACACACAAAGACCATTACTCCACAAACACACACAAACAGAGAGAAAATATTACGCGACAAATACATAACATGGGTTAAAACCACGCGATATGGGCTGCGTGATTCATTACAAATCAGTCATTTGCAGCAACACTTCCATTCTCGGAAGTCACTCAGGCACTTCGTCTTGTGTCTTGAGAACTTCAGTAACACTCGCAACGGCTTCGCGAAAATACTGCGCCCGGGGTTTTGTTTCTTTATTGCATGGAAGAACAGTCGTGAGCAAAAGTGGTATACAACACTCAGCCGGTGCCGGATCTCAAGAAAACTGCATGGCAATTTCATCTAGCAACAGCTATCTCAGATCGAGACAATAGTGGCAGTGCCCCATTTTATCCACATGCATGTGTCATTGTCGCTGTTTCTTACGCCGTCGCTAGATAGAATTTCAATGCAATTCTCTCGAGCTCTGTCACTGGCCGAGTGTTGTAACCATTTTTGCTCACGACTGTACTTCGAGCACTTTAACGAGGTTGCATTCCGCAACCATTCAATACACAGTTACACCAGCATCGAGCTCTCACTTTAATCACTCATCAAAATTCCGAGAGACATATACATGCATCCAGTAAATGTAACCAGGCAGGAGATCGATCCTGTGCAGCATATATCACCCGCGCCTTAGCACATTGTTCTCTGAACAGAGACTTCGATGAACGTGCTGGCTCTGCGTCACAATTGGTCATGCGGCTCTTCCACAGGCTAAAATGTCCCATGAGCAAAAAAAGGTCAGATGGCACCTCAGAAGCTTCTTGTGTAGGCAAAAACCTTATAGTACAGGGGTAATATCAATGTCCTTTTTGAGAGTCCATTGAAGAATATCTCAAAAAACATTGCATCACGGCAATACACAAAGCAATGATCTATAGTTTCTGGCTGCTGACACAGGCAACAGTCAACTGACTATGGCACAAAATTTTCTTTTGCACGAAGCCACGTTTTGACAAGTAAGGTTGATGTGTGAAGTTTAAAAAAAGAGTCTTTGCGGCTGATTGTACATACATTCGTTGAACCCGCTTTAATATACTATTGCCAATAAAGGGGTGGTTTCACATGACATACCCTTGCGAAACCCGTGCTGTGACAGATGAAAGAAGTGGTTACTGTCAAGAAAGTTCATGATTTGAGAATAATGGCGTGTTCCACGATTTTGCAAGGTATGCTGGTTAATGATATCGGACGGTAATTTAAAGAAGTGTCTTTCTTGCCTGATTTATAGACGGGAATGACCTTCCCCACTTTCCAGTCATCCGAAATGCATCCTGCAGAAAGCAACTGTGAAAACAATAAGTACATTGCAGAAATGCTGTTAGTATTGCGAAGTATTTTGGAGTTAATTTCGTCGACGCCGGCCGATGATGCAGGTTTAAGGTGTTCGATTAGCGAGGAAATGCCAGCTTCAGAAAACACGACAGCAGTCATGTTCGACTGTATATTGGCGGCAGAAGGCGCAGTTGGTGGGTGGATTTCATTAGTGAATACAGATGAAAAGGCATTATTAAAAATGTCAGCGCATTCGTTGTCATCTGCTTATTCGCCAGACTCTTTAGTGAGAGTGATGGTATGTGCCGGGTGCTCACTTATTACTTGCCAGGACTTTCTGGGATTGGAAGTCAACTATTTCGGGAGGTCGTTGTGAAGAAAAGAGTATTTCGCGTTGCGGAGAGGTACGTGCTTTCGGCAGATAGTATTTTTCCCACGCGAAAGCGTCGTATTGCTTTAATTTTGCCGCACGAAAAAGGCGTTTCTTTTTATTGTTTTGGTATACCATAGTTTTTGGCGGTCCGAGTGGAAGCTTATTTTAGGGATGTATCTGTCTGTTAGTGCGATAATCTTGCTCCTAAAGAGGGACCAGTTATCATTTACAGAGCGATCGTGAAAGGATACTTCAAATGTTGTGAGATATTGGCTAAATTCGAGATTGAAGGCTTCATAGTTTCCTATGTCGTATAGTCAAATAGTTTTGTTTTGATTTTGGCGTCGTGATGGGTGGAACTCAAATGTGGCGTGGATCACTTTATGGTCGCTGATTTCGCGTAGATAAGTGATAGATGAGAGGGCTTCCGGGTGCATATTTAAGATTAGATCGAGAATGTTTGCACGCCCTTCTGCAACGCGGGTCGGTTCGGATACCACTTTTGTTAAATTGAAGTTTAGGGAGACCTCAATGAAGTCATTCGGTTCCCTGTTGCCGACTGCTGTCTGTGTCTGCCAGTTGATTCCTGGAAAAATTAAGTCTCCAAAAAGGATTATACGTTCTTTTGTGTATTTCCTCGATAATTGACTGATTACGTAGTTAAGTAATCGGGAAAAATCAAAGTTGGTATTTGGCGCTCTGTAACAAACGCCTAGCAGTATGGTTCGGGGCGCGGCGCGACAATGTAGCCATGCTATCTCGAGGTCGGATGGAATATTTATAACTGTACACGAGAACTGATTGTAAACTGCGATGAGGATACCTCCGCCTCGAGCGGATGTGCGATCTTTGCGAAAAAGATTAAAGTTCGGTAAGTCAGCAAGAATTTCAGTATCAGTGACGTCATTAGTGAGCCATGTTTCGGTAAGAATGAGCAAGTTACTAGAAGATGAACACACAAGAGTGGAGATGATTTCGCGTTTCGGAAGAAAACTGCGTGTGTTAGTGAAAATGGCCGAAAGGGAAAGATTAGACAGGGGGGTGGTAGATACGGGAGCGACTGGAAGCTTGCGGCGCAGCAACCGCAATGGTATCTCTTTTACAGATTGAGATGGCTCGTCGAAAATATATCGACGGGCACCGATGAACAGGGTCTTGTATCGTAAAGAAAAACGGTTAGTCTTGCTTTTGGCATAGGTAACTAGGTGCTTGCGCGCATTACGAACGCGACGTGAAAAATCTTCGCCGACGGAGTAATCGGTGTCCTTGAATTTGCGGCCATTAGGTAGAATTTCTTCTCCCGTTCTGAAGAGCGCGAATTTGGCAATTAACGGACGGAAGCAGCCAGGTTCGTGGCGCCCAAGCCGGTGAGTGCGGTCAATTGTTTTGGGGTCGAGGGTGATGTCCAAAAATTCGGAGCAATGGCGAATTAGTAGTTTTTCAGAATCGGCCCATGTTTCAGATGGATCAGGATCAGGAATATTGTAGAAAATCAGATTATTTCGGCGTGAATGGTTTTCTGCTTCGTCCATACGATCCTCGAGATCCCAGAGCTGTCGAGTCGCCTGAGCGGTGTGAGTGCTTATGTCTTCTCTGTGCGTAGCGTCTGTATGGTTTGGTAGTGGCCTTCAAGTGCTCTAATGCGCCTGCTGAGATCAGAAATCAGGTTTCCTGTTGTTAGTAACAGGGTTTTGAGGTTTGAAACTTCCGTGATTAATGTCGACTGGCCGGCGGAAAATTTGTGAAGTTCCGCAAGTACAGTTTCGAGTTGGGCAGGGCCGGGGTTAGTCTATGTCGATGGATAACAAATGCAAGGAAATAATGACATCCGCACACTCAGTGGCAATCGCAAGACAACACTGTGGGCTTGGCAGCTGTAACAGGAAATAATCACTAGATTCCTTAGCGTAAAGACAACATGGCTCATTGACCTGCATAGCGAGGCAGAACGGGTCGAGTGACTGCATTGTTGCACCGCCACCGAGCCCACAGAGCGACACCGGCGGCCGCGGCTGCTTAAAAGCTGAGTGTCACGAAATCGGCGCACATTTTCATCAAGCCGGTACGGCGCGAGGCCCGCGCTACGTCGCGTGGAAAGCATGGAGAGAAAAGCCTCCTTCCCCGCGCGGGAGAGCGCGTAGCTTTGTACGCGTTGCCGTCACCCTCTTTCCACTGATCTGCACAATTCCTGTTACCAGGCAAGCAACGTGAGTGTTTCCGCTTCACTCTGAGCCATAGTTCATCGCCATCAGAGCAGAAGTAGTCTCACAAAAGCAACAACAAGCCGGCGCCGTGAGGCGGCCGCGCTAAATCTACCATCAGGCCTAGCTCGGCGTAGTCGAAGAATAGAAATAGAGCCCCCATCATGGCATACAGTGTGCAAGGAGAAGCCGTTAGCAAGGATATTTTCGAAGAACCGGACTGGAAAGAAGTAATTCGTTACCGGAAGTCGAAAAACGCTGGCGTCCAAAATCAAACCACGAAGAACGCGGATCCAGGACAACAACAGGAGACGGCGGACATGAAGACGCAGTGTCCCCTTTCTCTGTACCCCAGACGTCCTCTCCCAGGACTACCAGAGAACGATTATAAAATCATCTATAGGCCAATGGGAGGCGTCGACATTGGCAAATACTCCGAAAGGACTATCAAGCATGCAATCATCACAACTGCAGGCATACCTACGCAAGATATTGACGAAGATTCGGCAAGAACGCATCAAGTCAAGAACATCTTCACGATGTCTACCCCGAGTCAGGACAACGCACTGAAGTACGTGCAAGTTAAGAAAATCCAGATCGAAGACAAAGAAATCAACGTGTCCTCGTACATCGCCCCACCTGATCGTGCGGTGCAGGGCATAATATACAGAGCCTACGAGAACGAATCTCCGCGAGAAATGATCGTTGAACTGAGGAAAAGAAACCCGAACGTACCCATAGTTCAAGCCAGAAACATGGGTAAAACATCGAAATCAATCTTAATCCATTTTGACTCAGAAGAATTACCCGAAAGCATCATTTACTTCGGAATACTGTTCCCAGTGATTCCGTTTGTACCCAAAGTCGAAGCATGTACTAACTGCAGAAGGGTCGGACACCGTACAGACGTATGCCCGGAGCCCTGGAAGAATATCTGCCCCTATTGCGGAGAACCGCATTCGATGGAAACAAAATGCACCTCGGTCTGCATCATCTGCGGCGGAAAACATCAAACCGGAGATCGCGAGTGTAAGAAAAGATTCGAAAGGAATCCAAGACACTACTAGAACAGGAAAGAAAGGCAATCCAGATCCACTGCTAAGAGAGACACGAAGTCACCGAGGGACCGTTCAGATTCGTTCCCACCTCTGGACCAAAACGGATCAACTAGCAACAGAGGCCGCAGCAACAGCAACAGCAGCCACCGCGAAAGGACGCCTAGCCCGGGGGCAAGCATCCTCAAACAGGTGAGCTGGGCAAATACGGCCTCCCACAGTCAGTCAAACCAAAACCTAGCGCAAGAGCTGCAGGTCCTCTATTCTAAATTTAATGAACTTTCAAAGAAAATGAGCATAATTGAAAAAGAAAATAAACGACTCAAAAAAGAAAATGACGATCTTAGGAACGCTAAGCAACAAAAAGGAAAGGCGTATCAAAACACAAACGCGTCAGAGGAAACGATCACTCCAGTTCCCACTAAGGAACAAGAGGGTCCAAACCCTAGAAAGCAACGAGCAGTAGCTGGTCACCAGCCCACTCTCGCGGAAACTGTTGAACAACCCACACTTCAGAGTAGTCAGCGCTCTGAGAAACTAGAGGCAGTAACAAATAACCGCTTTGAAAAGTTAGAAGTAATACTCGAGTCCATAATAACCACGCAAAAAGACTTCAACCAAAAATTCGCCATTATAGACAACATCCTGCAAGATATTCTCCAAAGAATTCCCCCAAAAGTTCAGGGGCAAACACCAGAGCTACAACAACCTCATGGCCCCGCCTAACTTTATAAGGGTATGGCAGTGGAACTGCCGATCATTTCTCAAAAAGAAAGGCGAGTTACTTCTTCACATGCAAAAGACAGAGAAAACGCCAGATATTATCGCACTACAAGAATGCAGGTGCGATCGACCGAAGTTGCCGGGCTTTAGTGTCTTCAAGCCACTCCACGTCCAAAAGGACCCGTATACTGCCACGCTAGTCCACAGAAATTTAACGGTCATAAGCCACGAGCTCGAAAACGTCGATATTGACTGCATACTGCTAGAAATTATCCCTTCGAAAAGGAACAAGGCGCCTTTATTCGTGCTTAATCTATACAGTAACCCAAGAGCTGGCTATCCACCAATTCAAAGAGTCATCGTTCAAGCCCTAAACATAGCCAAACACAACCCCTTAATCGCGGTGGGAGACTTTAATGCTTCCCATGTAGAATGGGGGCATGCGAAGACCACAGCTAAAGGGAGATCCTTAATGAACCTCACACAATATACAGATCCCCTACAGCCTACTAGGATTGGAAACAGC